>CAUYQG010278153.1:0-26487 GCA_963574415.1 Tarsius wallacei
TATTTACCACAACCATCTTTGGAAAGAAGTTCATAGTGTTTTCTGAACAAACCAAAGCATTTACTCTTAAGTTACATTCCCATGCCTGGCGGTCACTTGTGAAATCTTGATAAGGATAACTGGCAAGATAGGAGGAGGGGCCAGGCACGGGTGGCTCAGCCCTGTAATCTTAGCACTTTGGGAGGCCGAGGCGAGAGGATTGCTTGAGGCTAGAGTTCAAGACTAGCCTGGGCAAAATAGTGAGACCTTGTCTCTGGAAAAAATCTAAAAAATTAGCTGGGTGTGGCAGCATGTACCTGTAGTCCCAGCTACTCAGGAGGCTGAGGCAGGAGGATCACCTGAGTCCAGGAGATGGAGGCAGCAGTGAATCATGATTGTGCCACTGCACTCCAGCTTGGGCTAGAGAATGAGACCCTGACTAAAAACAAAAAAACAAACAAAACCTAGATAGGAACAGAAGTGCTGTGGGCAATAGAGTTTAAGCACAGTGTATATCGTTTTCTTTTCAGCCTGGACATTTAGGACATTAACTTCTGGCAGTTGCTTTTTCCTCAGTGGAGAAGTTATGTAAGGGAAAAATTATTTTTTCTCGAAATTAGACTGAATAGGAGAATAAGAAGTAGAAACATGCAGAAAATAGGCAAATACCATACTAGACAGAAAACATTCACTGTGTGCCCACCTTAAAAGCATCCTACCTGCATTTGTAAAACAAATGAGGGTTTGATTTTTTTTTTTATTAAAGAGTAATCTTAGAGTTCTTTTAAATAGCAAATTGTCCAAAATTGTGTAACAGGCAGGTGCCAGTGTAGAACGTGTTAATAACCAAGTTTTGAGAACATATATCTTAGGTAAAATAAGATGTGCTTGGCTATAATACAACTTGTGTGATATTGTGAAATATTTACTTGGTATTGATTCTGTTTCCTGGCATGCAACTCCGAAAATCCTTAGAATCTCCGAAGTGATAAGTGTCTTTTTGGTGGGCTAATGAGTTGACTGATAGCTGGCCGAAGCCAAACCCTCAGATGGGAAAGACCAAGGCAGGGTTAGAGGGATTGAGACTTTCAGCCCCTCCCCCAACCTCTGGGGAGAGAAGAAGGGCTAAAGATTAAGTCGATCCCCAACGGCTAATGGTTTAATCAATGGCCCTTGGATAGTGAAGCCTTGGAATAGGGCCCTGGAGGACCGGGTATAGGAGCTTTTGGATAGCTGACACATGGAGGTTCCTGGAGGGAGGGGCCCTTGCTCCTTCCCCCACTCCTGGCCCCACACATTTCTTCGGATGTACCCTTTGTCATTTCCCTGTCGTAATAAACTGGCAAACGTGTTAACCTGAGATGCTCTAGCAAATTAATCGAACCCAAAGAGGGGTCATGGGAAGCCCCACTTGAAGCCAGCCAGCCAGAGAAGTTCCTAGTGTCTGGGGAGGAGAGCTTGTCTTGGGGTCTGAGCCTTCCCCTTTGGAATCTGAGGCTGCCTCCAGGTAGATAGAGACAGAAGTGAATGGAATTAGAGGACACCTAACTGATGTGGGACCTCTCAAGCATTTGGTCGCACAAGACTTCTGTGCTGATGATTGTACTGAGTGAGAGAATTTTGAGTGCGTGTGTTCGAGCTTCCCTTTCGGAGCTTCCAAGGCTCTGTTGGCTATTTGTTTTATAGAAAAAAGTAGAGTAAGTCTGGGATATATTTATACCTACCCCCCACCTCAAAATTGGGACTTGGGCTGGCAATGTTAAATTTAAGATATGAATTTTTTTTTTTTGAGTTGGAGTCTCACTCTGTCACCCAGACTGGAGTGCAGTTGCACGCTCCCAGCCACTGCAGCCTCGACCTGCTGGGCTCTGGCGATCTTCCCGCCTCAGCCTTCCAAGTAGCCAGAACTACAGGTGTGTGCTACCATACCTGGCTAATTTTTTATTTATTGTAGAGACAAGGTCTCACCAAGTTGCCCAGGCGGGTCTTGAACCCCCAGACTCAGGCAATCCACTTGCCTCGGCCTCCCAAAGTGCTGGGATTACAGGCTGAGCCACCAGGCCCGGGTAAGATTGAATTGTTTATTAGAACCCAGTCAGTTAAAATTCATGAGTATTGAACAAATAAATTGGAGCCCTTTATGTAAATCTTATTTCAATATTGTAACCTTTGTTGCCATCTTTCTTCTACACAACTTTCACGTTGGAGCTTTGACTTTCAATTTAATTGTGTTCCGCCTCAGCATACATCATGTGATCAACAGCACTGGGCCGGGCGGAACCGAAAGGCTGTCTCTGCCCTTGTAGAATTTAAAATCCTAAAAGACATTTAGTTAATCATTCACAACCTGCAGGGTGACTAATGCCCTTGACTTCTAGTTCCTTGACTCCTCAACTCCCGTGACCTTCACTTCCGCTGTGTTTTACCTTTCATTTGGCACCTTGCCATTTCTCCAAATTGTCCACTTTAAAAGCTTAAGTGTATAGATCCTGTTGTGACCCTAGGCTCTCAGTGAATGCCCACACTTTAGCGTGCCGTTCCTTCCGCCTTGCAGAGACATGTGCCAAGCCCTCTCTTCTACCTGCCTCCTTTCTGCAGTGTGAGCACCTGTTGGCCTTGCGGTCTTTCCTTCGCAGTTTGGAAGCCATGGCTAGACACCTGGCACCTTTCCTCCCGTGAACTTGACTTTGTGCTATACCTGCCTCACAATGCCGTGTTCAGGGTAACTCTGCTTCTGTCCCCGATTGCTTTGCTAATGCCAGTAAGTGGCCAGCCCTCGATGCAAGGAAAGGTCCCTCAGCCACCCTCCACTCCCCTCAGTCCATTTGTAATGTTTCTTCGGTGCCTACTGAGTGCTCTAAGAATATATTAGAATACTCTTATACAGGAGAATCTAGATAATATTCTCAGTATATTGAGTTCAATAAAATATTACAAATAATTCATTCGCTTGTTTCTTTTTCCTTTTAAACATGACTCCTAGAACATTTAACATGACACACGTGGGTCACATGATGTTTCTGATGGCCTGTGCTGTCAGGGGGTGTTGTCAGGAAATGACAAGGGGAATGGCCCAGCATACAGAGTGGGGTGTCACTGCAGCCTTCCCTGAGGAAGTCCTTGAACAGGCATCCAGTGGAGTAGGTGTCCACAGGTAAACCCTCCCCAGAGGGAACAGCTGGAGGTAGCTGGCACTTGAGAAAGGGGGAGCAGGTGGGCAGGAGGGTAGGGACAGTGGCCTAGGGGAGGCAGGAGGTGGGAGGGGCCTGGTCATGTGGCCCTTGTTGGTTCTAACGGGGTTTTTTTTTTTCTCCATCACTTGTGGATTATTCCAAACCTGCATCGTTATACACCCTTTCATCCACCCTCACCTCCTCTGTGGCCTGCAAATACTTGGGTCACCTCATGGAGAAAATTGGCTGATCTGTGATTTCTCTCTCCCCCTCCCAACTTCCCTCCCAAGTCTCAGGTCTGTTTTCCACACAGGCCCATGATCACATCCTTTAAAGTCTCTTCTCTGTGTTGATTCCCTTTCTTCCTGCTGTCTTTTACACACCGGCTTATAAATAAGGTTCTAGCCTTTAACCTTACAAAACCATCACGGCTCTGTCGAGTCTGTATTTCCCTGCAGTTTTTGTTCTTGAAGTATAACATTAAAATTTTTTGAAGGATTTATCTAAAGTGATATGTTCAAAAGGTGTTAACATGTCATCTGTATAAAATTACTAATGAAATTTGACATTCTTCATATTAAGTACTTGAAATCTGGTGACATTTTTGTGCTTACAGTACATCTCAGTCTGAATGCTAAATTTTCAGTGGTTGAAAGAAAATCTACCCGAATAATGAGTATTTAACAGAAAAATATTTTGCATTACTCAGTTTTCTTTTTATTGTGGTAAGCACATAAAATTTACAACCGTAACCATTTTCAAGTACAGTGTGAAGTATATTCACATTGCTGTAAAACAGATCTCAAAACGCCTTTCATCTTGCAAATAGGAAACTCTAGACCCATAAAGAATAGCTGTCCGTTTTCCCCTCTACCTCAGTAACCCTCAGTAACACTGCCTACTTTCTGCTTCTATAAACTTGAATACTTCAGACACCTCATGTAAAAGGAATTATACAGCACTTGTCTTTTTTTTGTGACTGGCTTATTTCACTTAGCTTGATGACCTCAAGGTTTATCCATATTTTAGCATGTGACAGGATTTTCATTTTTAAAGCTGAAAAATTTTCCATTGTATTTACATACCACATTTTTTAGTTTTTTGCTCGTTTGTGTGTTTTTTTGAGACAGAGTCTCATCTGTCACCCAGGTTGAAATGCAGTAGTGCTATTATACCTCACTGTAGTCTCCAACTCCTGGACTCAAGTAATCCTATCTCAGCCTTCTGAGTAGCTGGGACTACAGGCATGTACCACCATGACTGGCTAAGTCAAAAACTTTTTTTTTTTTTTGTAAAGACATGTTCTCATTATGTTGCCCAGGCTGGTGTTGAACTCCTGGCCTCAAATGATCCTCCTGCCTCAGCCTCCCAAAACTCTGAGATTACAGACATGAGCCACCACGCTCAGCCTGACGTTTTGTTTATCCACCTCTTGATGGACACTTGGATTGCTTCTGCTTCTCAGCTGTTGTGAATAATGCTGGTGTGAACAAGAGGGCACAAATGTCTCTTTGAGACCCTGCTTCAGATTCTTTTGAGTATTTACCCAGAAGTGGGATTGCTAGATTATATGGCAATTCTAGTTTTCATATTTTGAGGAACCACCATACTGTTTTCCAAGGTAGTTATAGCATTTTACAATCTCACCAACAATGCAGAAGGAGTTCGGTTTCTCCACATCCTCACTGACACTTGTTTGGTTGATGTAGTTGTTTGTTTGTTTGTTTGTTTTGATGGTAGCCATCCTGGTAGTTAGAAGGTGATATCGCGTGGTTTTGATTTGCATTTCCCTAATGATTAGTGATGTTGAGCTTCTTACCTTATGTTTGTTGGCCATTTCTTTCCATCTCATTTTGAGAAATGTCTATCCAAATCTTTGACCCATTTTTAAGTGTAATTGTTTTGTTGTTGAGTTTAGGAGTTCCTCACGTACTTGAATATTAACCCCTTATCAGAGATGATGTACAAATATTTTCTTCCATTCTTTCACTGTGTGGATGTGTTCTTGGATGCACAGATGTGTTTAAGTTTGATGTAGTCTTATTTGTTTATTTTTACCTTTGCTTTTGATGTCATATCCCCCCCAAAAATTATTGCTTGTGTTTTTGATGTTTTGATGCCAAGAAATCCTTGTCAAGGCCAATGTTATAAAGCCTTTCCCCTATGTTTTCTCCTAGAAGTGTTATAGTTTCAGGTCTTACATTTAGCTTTTTAATCCATTTTTAGTCCATTTTTGTAGATAGTAAAAGGGTCCAAAGAAAATATTTTGAATATATTTCTGAGAGCTTGTATACAGCAAAGGGAGGGAAAGGTCTAAAATATATGGAATAGCTTTAATTTAGGGGGCTTGACATCAATGATTGGGTTAGAACACAGTTCTCAACTGCTATGTAGTATGTTCTAGTGTTAATTTCATGGTTTTTCTATTTCTTAGGGTTGTGAGATACCAGTATGGAAACGATCAATAGTCTAGGTTTAGCTGAAGCTAAGATACAAAATTAGTGGGAGAAACCAGGTATCTGAGTGCGTGTGGTTGCTTGTTGAGCTTCTGCCCTAAATATGGAAGGCATTTGATAAATAGTTGCTGTGCGTGCCTTTAAGACCATCCCGGGAAGGCTATGTAATAGACTGTAAAAGTATCCATAGCAATTAGTTTCCATATGCAATATTTATTAACCTCATTAATTTCTCTAATTTTAGGCTTTGTACTTTCATTATAGATGAGATACATTAATTGATACTTCAATAGACTAATTTCTGATTTTGAAAAAAATAGACATTCCATTTTGGAACACTGACCTATTCCTTTTCCAGGTATAAGAAATACATTTGTTAGCATCTTTGAATGACTTTTCTACCTTTGATGGAATATAATAACATTGAGAGACTTTGCAGGATTTATTTTGTGAGTCTGGAATTTTTTGATGGTACCTATTTGCAGAAAGGATTAAAAAATGGTTAATGAATCCATTTTCCAGCGTGCAGAGTGTGGTGAAGTCTGAGTACTCTTATTAAGTATCAATTTCCAGCTGGGTGTATGTTGTATTGACTGTTTTCCTTATAAAATGGTTCCCTGTTAGAGAGTTGCTCTGTGTGATTTTCGTGTTTCTAGATGTGACAATGTGATTGAAGTTTTTCTTTCTATAGTTTAGACTTACCTAAAAGTTGGTGCTGAAGGCAAGCAAAAGAAACCGTTAAGTAGTTCTTAAGTTGTTTATTCATACTATAACATTGTTTATATCTTCATAAAGAATTATTCTGTTGGTTATTTGAACCTTCTTAAAAGAAAATTGTTCTGTAGTAAAAAAAAAACAAAGAAACTGCTCACTAAGTATACTAGGACTATTGTAGGATATCTTTCTGGAAGCTAAAGCTTAATATTCTTAAAAGTAGTTAAGCTACTAGTTATAGCTCCATTTTAAAGCATATTTTTCCATTCTCCTAGGAAGC
Organism: Tarsius wallacei; assembly: GCA_963574415.1. Lineage (NCBI taxonomy): Eukaryota > Metazoa > Chordata > Mammalia > Primates > Tarsiidae > Tarsius > Tarsius wallacei. The sequence goes on from CAUYQG010278153.1 coordinate 6,603, forward strand.
AAACAATGCATCTTTTGATTTGCCTCATTACTTACATTTTGAACTACATGAAGATGGAAGGTTACATGTGGTTTTCTTTTTTTTAAATCGCACTATGTATATGTTTTAAATTGTAGCAGTAATACATGCTTAATATAGAAAACTTAGGCAAGCCTAAACTATACAAAGAAACTAAAAATTACTAATAATCTCACCAGTTATAATCCTTTTAATAATTCATTTATTCAACAAATATTTGATGTCTGCCCTGTGCTGTGCATCATTTAAGGTATTTGGGATATAAAAGTGACTTACACATGTGGTTCTTGGAAATCGAGTCTAGTTAGATTACATTTCAGCACAATTGCTCTATTTTGACACAAACATATTTAGATGATAGAACTTAAGCATAGAAAGTCTGGTGGCAAGATCAAAGTTAATTATTATTATAAATTTGGGAAGAGAAGAGCCTCAAGTGAAAACAGCTTCCAGTGTGTTCATGATTGTGCAGGTCCTAAGGTAGCTAAGTACATATATTATATGTCTTAATTTTTCACTGGGTTTTAATTGAATACCTGTTAATACCAGGCACTGTTGTAGGCGGTGAGACGAGGGCATGAGAAGGATAGTGGGATCCCTGTCCTTGTGGAGTTTACATGCCAGGAGGCAGAAACAATAAACAGGCAAGTCAATGAAAAGGATAATGACAGATGCTAGGAAGAACAGAAGATGATGTGGTTAGGTCTCAGCGGTCTGTCCTACTGTTACTAAAGTCTGCAGCTGGCCCCAGATACCCTTCCAGTTGTTTGCCTTCTTCTCCAGGGGAACGTTTAAGTAGTACTGCCCAGAAGAGATGAATAGTGTCATCTTTGCTTCCTGCCCTTTCCCACTAGGTGAAATGGGTCAATAACCAAAGTAGGAAGGAATTAAAAGGGAAAGCAAGGATCTGGGAAATCATTTCTCTAACGATTTGGTTTTTCATGAAGCTGGGAGTTCCCTAAGTTTGTCCAGACTTGAGTTTGCACCTGTGAGTATTTCAATAGCATTTAATATTTGTATGTTCTGAATTAAGAAGAACAAAACCCCACCAGTTATTAGGAGAGGGGAAAGGGGGAAATCGTGTTATCAATCCTTGTGGAATTTGCAGTTTTATTTTGGAGTTGCTTGCATCGCCTTTAAAATAATAGTTTAAAAACTATCCTCTGTGTTACCTTGTAAAGAACTCTTGATTTGCAACTTGACTGATTAGACATTCTTTACGATGGATGTGTAAGACTTTAGTGCACTGTTTTCTTGGATACATAAGAATTTAGAGTGTGATTCATGACTCATCCATTGACATTGTGGTGCATTTTTAGAAACAAAGAATGCCATAGTAGAGTTCCCTTAAGTAGCAGTAGTGAAAGTAACTACAAGCTGGGAGGGGACGACATAACATCAATAAGGGTATCCACACTTTACCTATACGATGACCACGTATGTACCTAGCTCTGAATTGTACCCTACATTAAAAAAATATATAACAAAAAAGAAAACACACATTTGTCTGTATCTGTGCTGGTGTGATTAACGCTGTATGTTGAGTTGATTCTTAGAAACGTGTTACAACACTGGACGTTGCAGTGATTTTGAATAGAATATGTATAAACTGTGTGTGTCCTGCAAAAAGATTCTTGACTGTAACAATAACTGCATTTCTCCCATAAAAATGGTAGGAGGTAACACAGCAGATAAATATGATACTTAGTATTTAGATTTGTGTTTTACTTATTTATTTTTGAAACACAGAAATGGAGCAATGAAGAAAAAACATTGTCTTGGGGGTACAGCTTCATTTTTAGTGCTCTATAAAATAGTTCTTATTTTTGATGTAACTGTCTTATTTGTGTGCGTGGCTTTTTGTTTTTAATCATGTATATAAGAATCAAACTTGGCTGCTTCCTACTCTTCTGTTTCCTTTGGTGCATGCGTCCTTGCTCCTGCCATAATACACTTTCATGCATGCAAAAGCATGTTGGTACAGGTAGCTACTTCAAGAAAAACAAGCCTCCTGCCAGCCCTTTGCCCATCACTCAAGTCCCCTCAAGTTGATTGACTACTGTTCATTTTTTTGGTATACCCTTCTAGGCATATTTCATGTGCATAAACAGAGGTGTTTTTAAACCCATTCTGTTCTGGACCTAGATTTTAATACTTGCAAAAATTTGTCTTGTTTTTACTAGTCTTTTTGAAACTGAACTTGGTCACCTTTTAATTTGTTTGCTGATCTCACCTGAATTATTGCCCTAAAAAACAGTAAGTGTTTAATTTCTTGAAGAACATGTAGATATTACCCTACAGAGGTTTTTTTTCCTGCTGGATGTGATTATGGACAGAATTATTATTATTTTTTTTTTTACTTGGAGTCTCACTCTGTCACCCAGGCTGGAGTGCACTGGCACACTCACAGCCACCTCAGCCTTGACCTGCTGGGCTCAGGTGATCCTTCCGCCTCAGCCTTCTGAGTAACTGGAACTATAGGCATATGCCACCACATCTGGCTAATTTTACTTATTTGTTTGTTTGTTTGTTTATTGTAGAGACCAAGTTGCCCAGGCTGGTCTTGAACCCGTGGGCTCAGGCAATCTCTCACTTGGGCCTCCCAAAATGCTGGGATTATAAGCGTGAGCCACCACGCCCAGACTAGGACAGAGTTATTATTTGAGCTTTTTTAAAACTATAAATCATGATCCAGTTGCTTATTTCTTTTAAAGGTAATGCTGAACACAATTAAAATTAATTTAGTTATCTTCGTAATAACGTAAAAGAAAATGGGACTTACTAAATTGGTTTGGCCTAGCAAATGTAGTGCAACCATGGAATGATAGCTGTTTGGTACACTTGAATTTGTTAAAAAGCTTGGTTATTAGGCAATATTGTAGTACAAATTGTCCTGACTGTAAAAGTACTTGTTTAACACATTTACTTGCTAATTGGAAATGTCTTGGTGCATTTGACAATGCTCAGCAATTCTGCACATTATACCTTTGCAGTATTAATGTTTGTAGTGTGCACTCTTAAAAGATCTTTCATTTTGAGAAGTGTTGAGTGCATCTATTTTTGATCTCCTAAAAAGGGGAGGGGAAATTCAATTAGAATATGATAGATCTAGTGGAGAAAACAGGCAAATTGTTTTCAGTAATTTAAAAGTATTGTGCTAGAAGGCGCTAATGTTTTTAATGTTAAATTGCCTTCCTCCCAGCCATGGTGGCTCATACCTGGACTCCCAGCACTTTGGGAGGTGGAGGCAAGAGGATGGCCTGAGCCCGTGGGTTTGAGACCAGCCTGGGCAATTTGACGAGACCTCAACTCTATGATAAATCATAAATTAGCCGGGTGTGGTGGCACGTGCCTGTAGTTCCAGCTACTTGGAAGACTGAGGTAGAAGGATCGCCTGAGCCCAGCAGGTCAAGGCTGCGGTGGCACTGAGCGTGCCACTGCATTACAGCCTAGGGGACAGAGTGTGACTCAAAAAAAAATAGCCTTCCTTTCAGTTATGAAATAGAAGTAGACAGAATTATGCAGCTGACAGTATTGATCATGATAATACCTACTGTTCTCATGGCTACTCTGTAATTGTCTCTCAGCTAGGAGTTTCAAGTTGCATTCAGCACTTAATTGTTGCAGTAATTTTGTGAGGTCAGTATTTTGCGTTTAAGGACTGGAGTTCACAAAGTTTCAGAGGTTGCCTGGGTGCGGTGGCTTACACCTGTAATCCCAGCACCTTAGGAGGCCAAGGCAGGAGGATTGATTGAACCCAGGAGTTCAAGACCAGCCTGAGCAACATAACAAAGCCTTGTTTCTGCAAGAAGTAAAAAAAATTAGCCACGCATGGTGGCGCACACCTGTAGTCCCAGCTACTCAGGAGGCTGAGGTGGAAGGATCCCTGAGCCCTGGAGGTTGAGGCTGCTATGAGCTGTGATCATGCCACTGAACTCTAGCCTGGACAACAGAGTGAGACTCCAACTCAAAAGAAAGTTTCAAAGGTCATATACAGTTTGAATAAAGTAAAGTGGGTACCTGTGATTGGAAGTCAGACCTCTTTACCAGGCTTATATGAAAAGTTAAAGTTTTGGTAGAATCACAGTTATTTTCTTCCTTCTTGCTGAAAAGGACTGTGAAAATCGTTTTAGTATAAACCACATAGCTGGCCAAAGAAGAGATAAGTTCTAAATGTAAAAGGCCATAGTTGCGTTCTTGGACTCATATTGAGATGATTTCCCAAAAGAAATTCAATGGAATTGTTTTAGTATGATGCAGTTGAATGATTTTGTAGAAACCATGGTTTTAATTGTTGCTTGCTTTGTTTATCTTTCTGTCTGCCTGCCTGCTCGTCTGTCTTCTATCCCTCCTTCCCACTTTCCCTCCCTCCCGCCCTCCCACCGTCTCTCCTTCCCTCTTTCCCTCGCTCCCTCTTTCTCTCCATTAAACATAGAGAAATGAATAGTATACTCTTTATATACCACTTCAGCTTCTTAGTTGTTTAATTTTGGTGAGAGGTCTTCGAGCTTAAGTGGTAGAATGTTTGGAAGGGTAAGGGGTTGAAGAGTAATTGGTTCTTTGTTGCAGAGAAGGCCTTGGAGGAGTGCGTGTGTGTGTGTGTGTGTGTGTGTGTGTGTGTGTGTGTGTGTACTTTGACTTTTGTAATGGGCTATCAGCAAAGACTGTAATTTGTTTTACCAAGCCCTTCTTGTAATGATACCTGCCTGGGGAGATGTTTACCTGCCTGGTTCCATGTATTTATTTCATATAGGTTTTTCAGAAGGGGAAGTGTTTTTTTCCTTATTAAAATTCAGTAGGAAATTGAAATTTAGGAGCAAGCATAAAATGGGTTGCAACAAAAAAGACAAATGTCATCTTAGCTGAGGAGTTCTTTGTGTCAACCCTTTGAGCCATAGGTTTTTGCTTCTTTAAGTTTAATTTGTGAAATGGTAGATTTTTCACTTTTTATATTATAAGAAATAATTAAACGGTAGAACACGTGGTAATAGATATTCATTAAAAATCTTGAAATAGAAAAACAAGAGTAAGGAAAGATGTGGGGTCTCCTTTACCAAATATACAGCATGTCTCCTTTACCAAATATACAGAGTTCCTTCTTACCCCCGTTCCTAATTCCTAATTGTTAGACAGTTTTCCTACTGTCCAGTGAAATTTATGATGAGTGAAATTTATGATGTCTGAGGACTTCCACTAATCCCTCCTCACCCTGTTGTTTCTTATTCTTTGCCTTCTGTCTCCTTGAAGGTATGTCAGCCTATACAGTAAAACTTTCACTTAAAATTGGAGAGATACTTATCTGTCGTCGTCAATTCTATTACACGCACACCTTTTGTAATCATTCTAGGTCAAAGCTATTACTCTGAACCTGAACTATAAGACAGAGAGACAAAGGATGAGAAAACAGTTCCTTGTACAGAACAGGTTCAGTCTAGGTTCACCAGGCACTGTGTCCCCTGCCCCTCTGCCCAGTACTGGTCTGCTGGCCATGCTCCTTGTCTGAAAGTGTCCCGTGACATGTGGAAAGTATGTGTTAACTGTGTGCTGTGCTTTTTACTTAAATTTTACATTTTTTTTAGTAAGGAAAACATTTCAAAAAACTCAAGAAAAACAAATTGGTGCTTTGTAGAGTGGTACTAATATGATATGTATATATGTTAAAGTTGTAGCTGAATGTCTACTTTTTGGTTGGGGGGTACATTCATTGTAGTCATTTTTCACTTAATTAAGGTTTATCCTTATAGGGTTTAATGAAATAAAGCGAGTCAGGAAGCGTTTCTTAAAGCCTTTTGCCCATTTGTTGGCGTTTGTGTAGAAGAAAAATCAGCCATAACTGCGCAGGCACTGGCTGCTACTGCATGTGGTGGACAGGTAAGACAGTGCACGCAAACAGCCATGAAGCTATTCACCCACTGCTAGTGGGTTTGTAAGCTGCTATTGTTAGTGTTTCTTTGTCATCAGCAGATGGCAGTTTGCTAATGTGGACAATCACCTGCTGAGTTCTATAATGGCATCGATTACATAAGCACACCCTATTGAAAATGTTCATAATACATCCAAGAGCGAGTTACTCTTGTTTCTAGCACAGTTGTGCTGCTGTGCAAGCTAATTCAGAATATACAATTGTATCAAGGTGTGTTTTTTGTTTTTATTTTAAGCAGTGGCATCAGATGCTATTCTTGGCCCCCAGAACTTAATTAAAGTACATTCATTACAATTCCAAGATGGAATTATAGTAGGAAAGGTGACAAAATTCTTTTAGGGTAGAAAACAGGAATTCTGTCTTAAAGGGAGACTTTGACAGTGTTCTGTGTAACAAATGTCTTTCAGTTCATATTATTGATCTAAATTATGGGTTAAGTGAGCCATAAATTACCAATATTAGGTAGTAATAGGTGAGCAGAAAGAAAAGTTAGTATTTTGATATCAGTTTCCTAAGTACAGTGCTAATATTTGACAGCATAATTGCTTCATGATGCACTGAATGAAAGTATAGTTTCAATCATGTAACTTCTAGAAAGTAGAAATGAGTTTATATAAAGGTTATATATGAAATTTATAAGATTGTGATTTCTCTTAATCTTGCCTTTTATTTTATGCACCTCTCAGTTACTCTCATGCCATATCATCTTCTTACAAATAGATTCAACTCAAAAGTAATTAAAATGCTAACTGATCACATATAACACAATGACTAAAATTAAAAAGGCTGACAACATCAAGTGTTGGCAAAGGATATGGAACAATTAGACTCTGTACATGCTTGACAGGGGCGTTCAATGGTACAACCACTTTGGAAAAGGTCTGATGGTTGCTTGTAAAACTAAGTATACACCTTGACTCATCCCTTTGACTCTTAGGTATTTATCCAAGAGAAATGAAAACATTATGTTCATAGAAGTTTTTGTTCGTAATCACGAGAAACTGGAAACAACCCAGTTGTCCATCCCCGAAAGGTATGCTGTGGGAGACTGCTGAACAGTGGAAAGACACATTATTAATTTTATAACCACAGAGTGGGTGAATCTCAAAAACATACTTTGTAAAAGAAGCCTCACCCAAAAGAGTGCACTCTCCATGTCCCCATTTAGATGATCCCTTCAGACAGGCAAAACTAATCTATGATGGAAAAGACCTCAGACCAGATATAAATGGGGTGGGAGTTGACTGGGAAGGGCACAGGAAACCTTGGGATGGATGATCCTGTTTTATATATTAATAGTGATTTGTGTCACACAGGTGTATGCATTTGTCAAAAACTCAGTGGATGTGTGCTTAAGATGTGCACACTTTTAAAATTTAAATCTTACCTCAAAAGCAAAATGTAACCCAAATATGGAGCTTCCGTTAATGGTATGCATGCTGGAATATTTAGAGAGACGTGTGCTGACTTTTGCAGTTTACTTTGAAGTGTGTGAAAGTTAAAGCAGACGGCAGGGTGGGACAATAATACATGATGAGGCACATTGAGTCAAATATTAATGGCAGAATCCTAAGGTATACATGTCTACTGTGAAAAGGTTGAATTTGCAGTATGTTTGTAATTTGTCATAATAAGTTGTTGGGAAAATATTAATTGATAGTGGAACTTTTTTTTTTTTTAAATAAAGATGTGGGGTACAATTAAGGGTTAGGTATACAAACGTTGATTATGCAGGTACCTTTGTTGATGAGGTGTTTCCCTCCCTCCCCTGGCAGTTTCACTCAACTGCCAATCCCACCTCCCTCCCCTGACAGTTTCCCACTACTGCCAATCCCTTTCTTATTGTATCCTAATTGTTCAAGGTCCACTATGAGTGAGAATATATGGTACTCTATTCTTTGTTTCTGTGATAGATCATTGAGTATGATCTATTCTAAATCCATCCAAGTTGCTGCGAAGTCCATATGTTTTTCCCTCGTGATGGCTGCATAATATTCCATTGTATATACGTATCACATTTTTTTTATCCAGTCCTGCTTCATTGGGCAGCATGATTAGTTCCATGTGTTTGCTATTGTGAATAAAGCTGCAATGAACATACATGTGCAGGTATCTTTTTTGTAGAATGATTTGAGTTCTTCTGGGTATATTCCCAATAGGGGGATTGCCGGGTCATATGAAAGGTCAATTTTTAGTTCTTTCAGAAATAGCCACACTGTCTTCCAAAGAGGTTGCACTAGTTTGCATTCCCACTAACAGTGCAGAAGCGTTCCTTTTTCTCTGCATCCTTGCCAGCATCTGTTTTTGTTTGTTTTATTAATGATGGCCATTCTTATTGGGGTTGGGTGGTATCACAATGTGGTTTTGATTTGCATTTTTCTGATGCTTGATGGTGTCTTTTGTTTTGCAGAAGCTTTTCAGTTAGATGAGGTCACACTTGTCTATTTTATCTCTTATGACATGGGCTTTTGGGGTTTTGATCAGTAATTGGTTGCCTATTCCGATTTCCATTGGAGTGTCTCCTGCTTTTTCTAAGATTCTTAAAGTTTGGGGTTTTATGTTTATGTCTTTTATCCATTTGGAGTTGATTTTTGTGTATGGTGATAGGTAGTGCAATGATTTTCAATGTACTTGGATGTACTATAGAATAATTAAAATACAAAGTTATTATAATAAATGCAAATAATCTGAATAAGGGTAAAGACCATTTACTGAGTGCCTACATATGCCAGCAAGTGTTTCTGGAGCGATATATACTGCATATAGTTCTCCTGTGCATTTTTACTTTCTGCAGTGTCAGTTACCAGTAGTCACCTGTGGTCCCAAAACAGGTGAGTACAGTATAATAAGATATTTTGAGAGTGAGAGAGAGTGCCCACATTCACATAAATTTTGTTATAGTATATTTTTATTATTGCCCTATTTTATTATTCAATATTGTTAATCTCTTACTGTGCCTAATCTGTAAATTAAACTTTATCGTAAGCATTTCCTTTTATGTATAGGGACAAAAAATGTATTATGTAAGGTTTTCTGTGGTTTCAGGCATCCACTGGGGGTCTTGGAACATATATCCTATGGAATATATATATATATATAATATATATATATTTAATATATATATTTAATTTTTTTAGACCAGTGCACTATTTTGAAAAAAATATATTCTCGTTACATTTTCTGTACAATTTCAAACTTCTAAGTGTTACTGCAAAACTTCACACAGGAACTGTGAAATACTCAGAATTTGAGACCAAATTTAGATGTACTCACATTATAAAATGAGATTTGTTTGCCTGTCATTATTCTTTGGCTTACCTGTTCATCTCTGAATATCAAAAGTGAAGGCATTTAAATTCTTTCATCTTCTATAAGAAATAAATTATTAAGCAGAATAAAAAAGCAGCTTCTGATTTCCTAAATAGGTGGAATATTTATAAAGAAAGGTTATCAAAATGCTTTATGACAATTCTTTAGTTCTGCTGGATTTATCAGTTTGAAATTAGAATGTGTCAGAATAAGTGTGCTTTTTTATTTTTTTATCCTTCTGATAGGTGTAAAATTTCATCAAAATAAGACCACCTGAGGCAGAGGTGATGTAAAACCTGCCAGTCACTACATTTTAGTGTAAATCACGTTTGTCTCCATAGCCCTGTGCGTTTGGTTACACATGCTTTTCACATGTGCAAAGAATAAAACTCTGCAGTTATCATCCCCAACAAAGAGAGATTTAAAAAAAAAATTTTCTCACTCTGTCAGAATCTGGCCCCTTTTTAGTTCTTATTTAAAGAATTCTGAATAGAAATCACCTATGTATTTTATCTTAAAATATCTTCGGCTGTATTAAAAATCAACAATTCTTGGCCAGGCACAGTGGTCTACATCGCTATTGCCAACGTTTTGGGAAGACAAGGCAGGAGGATCTCTAGAGGTTAGGAGTTCAAGACTGCAGTGAGCTATGCTTGTGCCACTGCACTTCAGTATGGAAGATTGTGAGATTTTGCGTAGAAAAAAAAATCAACAATTCTTGTTTGTGTTACATATTGTCAGAAGTGTGGAAATCTCATTTTAGAATATTTATTACAGTAGAATCAAATGTGTAAATGAAGTAAGATAGAGAAATAATTTAGGCTGATTCTCAATCTTTCCTAACACTATTAAGTAGAAGAAAATTTATACTACAAAATGGCAGAAAAACACAATGTTTGCAATGAAATCAAACCAATGAGAGAAAATCAGTGCAGAATGAGAGCCAGTTTAATATTATTATCTGATTCTAACTGCACTTTTGCATTTATTGCCATGGTCTCTACCTTACACATCTTCAATTTTACTTTCAGTCTGTTTTCCCCAATGTGTTCCCCACAGCTTTTATATAACAATCCTGTTACACTTCAAATTTTCTCATTAAATATGTGACTTGAATCACTGACTCAGGCAATTGTTTCACAAGTAAATTACCTGGAGAAATTTTCAGATTAAATCCTGCTTTGAGTACTATCAACTGCATGCATACATAATTTCCTTCCTTAGGACTCAAGTGTTAATTCCTTTTATTATTATTATTATTAGTCCTTTGAGTGTTCAACAAGAAAGTAAATTTCATTCCAAATATGCATTAGGTTCCAATTTCTTGTTTTCTTACATTTAATCAAAACTCAAAAGCTGTAACTTTTTCTTACTGCTTACGTAATTCTGTAAATATTGTAATCAAAAAGGAACAATGTTTTCCAATATATTTGATGCCATTGCCATTTCTGTTTTGCTTCACTCCCTGAACAGATAAAATTTTATTTAATATCCTAAGGTGTCATGTGACCTCATAGGCCTGCTGATAATAATGTATAGAGTAATTCTACATCTTTCCTTGAGGATGACTATTTGCTATTTAAACAACTATTACTTATGCAAAGTCAAAAATTAATCCTTGCTGCAGTTTCAGTGGTCACCAGGCCATGCCTCAACTCAATGTGTGAATCTCAGAAGCTAACTACATGTTAACCTTAAAGCAAAATGGCCTGGATTTAATGTACACATAAAACTATAATGCCAATGGGTAGTGTGTTTTAACAGGAAAACTGAGAATAAAGTGATCTGAGTAACTTCAGGAAAATCATTTTATATTTCCAGATTTATATTTAGGAGCTGCTTTAGAAGATGGATTTCTAAAGTTTTACTAACAGTGACATTTTAAATAACATAACAAAAGGGTACTACGGTTATCAGATAGCAAAACTGTTGTTTCCAAAATATTTTACTATTTTAATTATTGGAATTATGATTTTAATAACTTGTTACTTATTAATATTATAAAATATGTTAAGGGAAATTAGAGTTTTTGTTACTGAGGATCAAATAACATTTGTCATGATTTTAAAATATGGTAATATTCCATTTACTTTCTATAGTATCAACTCTAGAATAAAATTATAAGCAACTAGAAAGTGTCCTCCATACATTTTACTCTTCAAAGGAGATACTGTGTTTGCATGAACCTATTTATTTTTTGACTTATTTCTTCTGTTTATACATTTTCTCAATATTTTGATTAAAAAAATTCAAACCCACAGAAATGTTGAAAGAATAGAACAGTACCCATATAACATCTTTCACATAGATTCACCAATTGTTAATATTTGTCCATATTTGCTTTATATTTTTCTCTCTTTTAATACAGACACACACAAGCACAAACATACAAATTGCCAAAATCATGACACTTTACCCCTAAATGCTTCAGCATCATGCATTCCTCAAGAAGAAGAGCTTTTTCTCCTTACAGAACCACAAAATCCTTACCATATTCAAGAAATCTGAATGTGTATAATAATATTATCTACTAAGAGAACCACATTTAAATGTCCCCAATTAGTCTGATAATAGTCTTTATCGTTGATTTTAATTGATTCAAAATCGAATGAAAATATTGACATTTTAAAGAGTATAGGCCAATTTTTTTGTAAAAATATTACACACTAGATTTGTCTTTTCTCATTATTAAACTCAAGTTAAACATTTTTATTAGCATTACTTACGTGAGTGCTATTGTGTATTTGCATAACATCAGAAAACATATAATGACGATTTGACTCATTATTGATGATACTGAAATTGATTGATCACATAGATAATATCTATCTCCAAAGGTACATTTCTCCCATATAAAAGTATCTTTCCTTCAGAAATGAATAAGTAAACTGTGGAGTGATTCTTTGAGACTATGTGAATATCTTCTCCAACACCCTTTCACCCAGTGGCTTTACCATACATTAATGATCTTTGCCTGAATCAGTCATCACATTGTGATTACAAAATGGTGATTATCCAATTCCAATTTCTTCAGTATTTATTAGCTAGCATTTTTAATGAAAGCTTTTTTAAAAAATTATTAAAAAACATAGACATATGAAATAAAATAATTTATTGAATTTCCATGTATATGTCACCCAATCTAAACAGTTATTAACATTTTGCCAGTTTTGTTTCATTTACTCTTTTTGTGTTGGTGTGTGTTTATTTTGCTGGAGTATTTTAAAGTAACTTCCTGACATTGTATCATTTCACCATTACGTACTCAAAAAAATTATTTAGTTGTAAATGCTTTCCAGATATATCAACAGTAAGAGTTACACTAAATGAATCTAGGGATGTCTGAATCTGTTGGTGGGTACGGGTTGTTTAGTAGAGTGAATCTCAGAAGGAACTGTAAAAACAACTATGTGTTCAGATGGTCTAGGCCAGGCCACACCTCAACTCAATGTAAGAGTCATAAATGAGAATTAAACTCTGTCAAGTATATGCTGGTTTTTGCTTCACAAAAGTCTTATGCCTCAACCCTTAAAGTAAAATGTCTAGTGGCATATTAGCTAGATGAGAAAAATTTATCACCTTACACTTCACAACAAAATGAGAGCTCTACCACTGAGACGTTTTTCTGGACAGATGCTCACTTTCATAAATGAAGACATGCTGACTTTTGGAAAGTACCATGACTGGCTTCACAAGTCCATTTTATAACTGATTTGGCAGTGTTAGAACCTGGCTCCATTTTAGAATAGAAACTGCAGGAAAAAAAACAAAGGTGTTCAAAGATTGGGTATTTGGAATATAAGACAAACATGAGAGCTCAGAAGGAACTGGAACAATTCTATACAGTAGTTTACTTCCTAATGAAAAAAAAGTTAATGAAGATTTTGGTCCAAGGTGTTTAGCTTATTTCTCTTTTTAAAAACAAGTAAGTTACTTTCAGAGAATTTATACCTGTTGGTAGCATAATTGGAGTGAAAGGTAGTTTCACGTGTCCCAAGTAATCACAGTCAGTTGCTGGTGAATTGAAGTGATTGGTTGGGGAAAGTGGGAGGATTCAATTATCTGGAGGCTACTTTGAGGATGAAATCCAAATTAATTTGCTCTTGAGAATGGAAGTGGTGTGATAGGAATTTTTTTTTTTAGAAAGCAGGATTTGTTAAGAGGACATAAAAGCTCCCACAGTGGGAGGGGACCAGAGGGATTTTAAATAAGAGAAGGACATTTCAATATTTACAATTCTGAAAGTAAAGCAGCATTCAATTATAGGAGAGAGATTGTTGCCACATTATGTAGCTGATTAAAATGTATGAGATTATGAAAGTTGAAGAGATAAGGTATCTCTCTACCTGTTGAAATCTCCCAAGAGTACCTGCATAATCAACATTTGTATACCTAACCCTGAATTGTGCCCCACATCGTTATAATGATAAAAAAAGAAAGAAATCTGTGACAGCGTAGAAAAGAGAAAGAAGAGAGGTTTGTGTGACAACTATGAGGTCAATGAAAATTATGGAAGAATATTCTAGAGCCTGATAGATGGATGTAACATAAAATAGGGGAAGTAATTTTAAAATAAAGCTAAAACTTCAAAAGAGAAATAATTTTAAAGTGAATATTGCAGGACTCTGGTGAGAAAATAGTGAAGAATTAAGTTTATAACAATTCATATTGGTCAGAAATGATAGTAAATATTTTCTTCCGGTTAATGAACATAAAATTGGAATATTTCCCTGGTGACATTCTTAATACCTCTTAATATGTACAGGTATGTCTTGCTTGTGTTCCCTGCTGCTCTTTTCAAATGAATGTTTTATTTACTTAGATTTATATACTATAAGGAAGAAATGCAATAGGAACGTAAGATAAATGGGCATAAATCTCTGTGTTCGTTAAAATCTGTTGTGCATTTCACCTTGTTTTGAGCTTAATTTTCTTAATAATGAGTGTTATCTAAGGGGTTCATGTGAAAAATTGGTTAAGAATTAAAGAAGAATGAAGAAATAGAAGAGAAAAAGAAAAGAATATCCCATCCCTGAGAGATATTGGAGTGTTTACATATATTTCCTTCTGGTCTTTTTTCTGTAATTTTGAAAGAAACATATTTCAAGCATAGGAAAGTAGAGAGAATAATAGATTGCTATATATCAACCACTGTATTATAACAAATGCTAACAATTTGTCAAATTAACATAAGTTTCTTTTAAAAAAGTAATCACATTTCACCAGGATTAGCAGTACTCCCCAAATTCCCTTGTCTTCCTCTGAACAGTAATTATCATCTAGATATTGATTGGCATCCTTTCTGTGTTTTTATACTTTTACTACATACGTATTTACAAATGATACAAAGTATTTTTTGTGTGTTTTTAAAATTCACATACCATGGTTTTGCATTGCGCATCTTTTTGGAAACTCATTTTTTTATTCAATGTTATGTTCTTTAAAAATTTTTCCATATTGATAAATGTAGATTGAGTTCTTTTTAACTGGTAAACAATATTCCATGGCAAGAATATACCATAATTTATTTCTCTATTTTTTATCAATAGAATTTTCAGTTATTTCCATTAAAAACTTAACAAGTAGCCAGGTGCAGTGGCTCACGCCTGAAATCCCAGCACTTTGGGAGGTGGAGAGAGAGGATTGCCTGAACTCAGGGATTCGAGACCGGCCTGAACAATATGATGAGACCTTGTCTCTACAACAAAATAAAAAAAGAAAATTAGCCAGGCATGGAGGTGCATGCCTATGGTCTCAGATACTTAGAAGCTTGAAGTGGAAGTATCACCTGCCCAGCAGTTTGAGGTTGTGGTGGCCGTGAGCATGCCACTGCACTCCAGCCTGGGTGACAGAGTGAGATTCTGACTCAAAAAAAAAAGGTATTAACAGGTGTAGAGCAGATTTGCCAAGTAATAAGTCATTGCATTTTTAAATTTATTAGATATAGCCAAGTTGTTCTTCAAAATGGTCATTACAATTTTTAATCCCATGAACAATGAACAAGAGTTCCGATTTCTCTGCATAGTCAAAAATACTTGGTGCTATTAATCTTTTACACTTTTGCCATTTGATGGCTATATATTGATATATAGCTTTATTTTCCTGGTTTTTAGTAAGGTAGTAAATCTTTCAAAGCATGTATTCAACAATTTGGTTTCCTTTACTGTAAATTGTTTTGTTCATTGTTCTATGATTTATAGTTTTTAACATATATAAAGATATAAAAGATATATACTTTTAACATGTATATATGAACTGCAGATACCTCCTAATCCATCTCCTCCCATGTAGATTAGTTTATGGTATATTCTGATGTATAGATTATTTTAGTTTTAATGTAGTTGAAGAAGAGATGACAGTGATCAAAATAACTTTGAAATATTGATAGATCACTTATTTAGTTGCTCATTTATCAAGTATTTATTGGGAATTTACTCTGTTCCAGGTACTGTTCTCTGTACACACAAATACTCAACTTAGCAAAGTCCTTGAACACATGGAAATTAATATTAGTGAGTGAAATGGGCAATTAAAAAAACAAACACATGTCTACATAAAATAATGTCACTGTGCTAAATGTTATAAAGATAAATAAAGCAGGATAAGGGGATATAGAATGAATTTTAATGGTGGACTACTTTAGGTAGAATAGTTAGGGATGGCCCTTTTAAGAGGTAACCTTTGAGCCGGACTGGGTGGCTCAGCCTGTAATCCCGCACCTTTGGGAGTCCAAAGAGAGTGGATTGCCTGAGCCAGCGGGTTCGAGACCTGTGTGGGCAACTTGACGAGACCTCATCTCTACAATAAATCAAAAATTAGTGGGGCGTGGTAGCACACACCTATAGTTCTAGCTACTTGGAAGGCTGAGGCGGAAGGATCGCCAGAGCCCAGCAGGTTGAGGCTGCGGTGGCCGGGAGCAGCCACTGCACTCCAGTCTCAGCGACAGAGTGAGACTCCAACTCAAAAAAAAAAAAAAAAAGTAACATTTGAACAAAGAGCTGAATGAAAAGATGGAGTGAATGGCATCTACAAGTAAACCCTTACAAGCCAATTCCACAAAGAGCAGCACATGGAGAGGTTTTGAAGTATTTTAAGTATTTAAATTTTAAGTATTTGAGTATTTAAGTATTTGAAGAAGTGTTGGGGTATTTTAGCAAAATCAAGGAACACAGTGTAGCTAGAGTGCAGTGAGTGACAGGGAGATGAGGTCAGAGTGGTAAAAGTTAGTGGGATGGAAACTAAAGATTGAGGAATATTAATCTTCATTGGACAATTTTTGTTGCAGTTTTTTTTTCTCTTGTTGCTTTTTTGTATGAATGAACTGGACTCATTCAAGCTGTCCAGACTAAAATGAGCATCAATCATCTTGTGAATTATGTGGTAGTGTAGTCACCATTTTTTTAAGATAAGAAAAAAGAAATATGAAGCACTCATCCAAGATAACAGAACAAAGGCTTGTTTCAAGGTCTTTTCACTATATTTTCTTGTTCTACTAAGCCATGAATGTCAAAGCTAGTGGTTCTTCAATATTAGTGTGCATGATGATTACCTTTTATGTTTGTTTAAAATGCAAATTACTAAGCCCCATTTCAAAAAATCCAAATTCATTAGATCAGTGATGGGCTTCAGGAGTCTGCATTTTAGCAAGAACCGGCATCACACCTAATGATATCTGATGCAGATAGTCCAAGGACCACATACTGAGAAAAACTAACTATGTCAATATGTCAGGTTTGAGTCCAGAAGTTATATACAGAAGATATAGAGACAATGGTAAGTCAAGATCCAAATTAATGGCGAGATGGCCAAAGAATTCATGTCACGTAAATTGAAAAATGGTAAAAAGTAAGAGATTACTTTGGAAATGAGTACCAGAGATCTAGCTAATGATACTTGAACTACCTAGAGATGTCTGAGGACAGTTTCTAAAACATCTTTGCAGATCGTAATCACTTGGGAATCATATATAGATTCCCAGGGTTTATCCTAAACATTATTTAACAATCTCAGCGAGAAGGAAGGAAGTAGTAAAATGAACCCCTACTTCTTTGCTCAGCCAGAACTAGAATCCACTGGGATTAGAGGTCAGCCATTGAGAAACTGGACACCAATAAATACAGCCCAGAGATACAGATGCAGCCCTTGGAAGGGAGAAACCCAAAGACAGAGTAGGGCCCACTAGGAACACAGTAAGGCAGCAGCAGGAGTGACCGACCTGAAACTGAGCCAGAAATCTTTTGAAATAGGAGCTCAAGTTTTGAGGTAGGATTAAATCATTATAAGAAGGAAAATAAACCCATGTAGTAGGGATAGAAGAAGCTGGAATGGGGAACAGGCCAACTAAGCAAAATGATTCATTTGATTTCTCTTTATGCTTTAGGATGAGCTGAAAGCATGTTTTTACCTTTTTTATTTATTCATCTGATGAAAAGGGGAAAACATAAAGAAGAGAAATATTTTTTCTTAATTGAAATTTGCATTTATTTTTATGCAAGTTAGCTTATTAACATACTAGGATCTCTTACAAAAATTCTCTTTGCTCTCCTTGTTTTTACTCGCAAGTTTTGGAAGTTACTGTTGGGTCAGACTAGGAGCATTACTATGGGAGGTTTTATTTTGATACAACTTGCACTGTGCCATTCAACATACTAAGGATTTGGATTTTTTTATATGATGTTGCAGACTTTTGCCCACTTTGTCTGTACCCCTCCTTCTGGATTCCTCAATATTTATCTCATTCTTTTAATTGTATCGTAACTATCTTGTTTCCTTCAGTTTGTTTAAAGATTTTCAATGTGTAGATATGTTTGACATGTGTGTGAAAAATTTTTAAAAATGAATATGCAGAAAATGAGAGAGAGTAACACATAATGTAGCTATATGTTTATGAAATATAAAAACAAAGCTAGATACGTCCAAAAAAAGTAATTTTCAACTGGTTTTGGAGCTTTTGATTTGTTTTTATTGGGCATTCTGTTGTTGTTGCTTCTTTGAATTGCTACTGCAGATTGAGTCCCCTTGTGACTCAGATCCAGGGTATTGTAACTATGCAACACTACATGAGAATAATAACCACATTGCCCTTTCTTTGAGTTCCTGTATTCCAGCCTTATTTGCATTTGGGTCCCATTTCAATATGCACAACTAAATACCTCTTCAAGACTTTATTTTCAATATAAATACAATAGATATTAACATAATCAATCAGGCTTTTCAAACTATGCCCATGAGCGAATTCTAATGTTGACTTGTTTTTCATTGTTTTAATGAGAAAACCATGCAAAAATGTCTTGTATAATGAGATTTTACCAAAATAAGGACTATAGGAGCCTGTGCCTAACCAGAGTGAAAATATAAATGTAAAAATTCATAGCCTTGTGCTTTCTACCCAGAAAATGACTCAGCAGTCCTTTGGTACACATGATGCCAATGCTGCAGTTTCCCTATTGAATTGTGAGATTATTAAATGGGCATGTGGTCAGGTCATTGCAAGATCCCCATTGGCAAAGGGCGACAGAGACATCCTCTGGTTAATATGTTGCTTTCTTTCTCTCTCCCCCTCTGACTCTCTCTCTCTCTCTTTCTCTCTCTGCCTCTCTCTCTCTCTCTCTCTCTCCTATTTTCCCAGCGGTAGCTAGTGCAGCTGGGGGACTTTTTACTCACTATAATAACAAAGAACCATGCTCAAAACTAAATCTGCCATCTTTCCCTCTGAAAAATGGTTCTTTCCTTGTTTATAATTTTAATGACTGTAACTACATAGTAATTAGGGGTTTCTGGGCAGCTATTCTTATCCACCAGAATCAGTGAATTAAATAATAATCCTGTTTCCCTGGATTTGATACTTAGATTTCATAATGCCAAGAGATGTTGAACACATATCTATTACCTAAAATATCAATAATTCAAAAGTATAATTTTATACAATATAGCATGTCCATTTTAAGGATGCTGTTTGATAAGTTTTGAAAAATGTATTTACCTATGAAATTACCACCTACATCATTTATTTAGAACATTTAGAACATTTTCATCAACCCTAAGACTTCTCTCAAGATTCTTTCAATCAGTTCCCTATCTCCTATCCCAGGCAAAAACTCATCTGCTTTCTATCTTTCTAGATTAGTTTTACCTGTTCTTGACTATAATATAAATAGAAGTCATATCCCTGTGTCTCTGGCATGTGTTTTCTCCCACTCAATATAAGGTTTTTGATAATCATTCTATTTTATTGCTGTTTAGTATACCATTAAATGGTTATGCTACAGATTATTTTTTCTATTTTTCTAAATATAAACATTTGCATTTCTACATCTTAAGGGGTTGCTTTCTTTCCTTTTAACTTTTGTATTTATATTTGTGTTTTTTCATTTTTTGTGTGTTCACGGTATGCTCTGTTAACTCTGTGTTTGTCTGTACTTTTGTGACAGGCATAAATTTTCTTCTTTTTCTGTGTTCAAAATCTTCTTAAACCTCTCCTGAAAGACTGGTCTGGAGACAGCATATTCTCTTAAAGATTGGATGTCTGTGAAAATTTAATTCCCCATCACAGATGAAAGAGCTTGGCAGGGTAGGAAATTCTTAATTGGAATTGCTCAATTTAAGAACATTAAAAATTGGGCTCCAGTCTCTTCT
>CAUYQG010278164.1:0-15045 GCA_963574415.1 Tarsius wallacei
CAAGTAGTTGGAACTACGGCATGCGCTACCACGCCCCGCTAATTTTTTTTTTTTTTTATTTATTGTAGAGATGAGGTCTCGCCTGCCCAGGCGGGTCTCGAACCCGCGGGCTCAGGCATTCCACTCACCTCAGCCTCCCAAGGCGCGGGATTACAGGCTGAGCCACCGAGCCCGGCTGGGACCCTATTTTAAAAAGATGCTCTTGGATGGGCACGGTGGTTCACACCTGTAATGCCAGCACTTTGAGAGGCACAGGTGAGAGGATTGCCTGAGCCTAGGGCTTTGAGACCAGCACACTCTTACCTCACTCAGACCACCACTTTACCCTATTGTTTAGGATCACTCTCACTACAGAATTGTTTTCTAAAACTTATCTTTTTTTTTTTTGAATGGGAATCTCACTCTTATCGCCAAGACTGGAGTGCAGTGGCACGCTCACCGCCACCACATCCTCGACCTGTAGGCTCAGGCCATCCTTCCGCCTTAGCCTTCCAAGTAGCTGTAATTACAGGCACGCGCCATCACGCCCGGCTAATTTTTTTGATTTATTGTAGAGATGAGGTCTTGCCAACTTGCCCGGGCTGGTCTCAAACCTCTGGGCTCAGGCAATCCTCTCACCTCGGCCTCCCAAAGTGCTGGGATTATAGGCGTGAACCACCGCGCCCAGCCTCGAAAACTTTTCACTGCAAAGACCGAAGTGGACATTGTAGGTTAAATGGACCTGAGGACCTTTCTGTTTACAAAACTGTTTTCACAGCAAAAAGGGCCCAGCTTTCACCCAGTTCATTGATGGGGGTGTCTTGTTAGCTCTACCTCGAGCTCCGTGAGCCCTATTACTAGCCGCAGTGGCGCCCGTGTTTCCAGGGAAGCACTTTCTCGAACACACCATGTGTCTGGCTTGCTCACTCTAGCTGCAGGACGCTGAAATTTAAACCTACCACCAACTGATTTGCTCAAAGAAGTGAAAACCTGGCCCGTGTTAACGGATATCCTCAAGCTCGTTTTCAGCGACTTTCTGGAAGTGACTTTCTGGAAGTAACTGGAAGTCTTCCGTGCCGCTGACAAAATCCAAACGTGCCTCAAGCTGAGGCGGAGGCGGGAGCCTTGGCCCTGGCCGCGGCGGCGGGGGAACAGTGACGTCAGCCGCACACCGCCGAGCGCCGGGTTCCTCGGGTCGGCAGCCCGCTCGGGCAGGACCAGCCCTGTGGGAGTTTCAGGGGCCTCCCGGCCCCGTTCCGCGCACGCAGGCCTGGGTGGAGTTCCTGCTCGTTTCTGCTTTCGCGGCCTCTCTCCGGCTCTCCGCGTGCAGTGCCATCACACGCAGGGTCCCCGCGCGGCCGCGGCCGCACGCACTCGAACCTCCGCCCCGCTGGTGCACGCCCGGGCGCCGGGCGCCGAGGGCTGGGGCGCTCGATGCTCTGCGGTCGGCGGGGCGCCCACTCCGTCCGCTCCGCGCACAGCTCTCGGCGAGAGGCTCGGAGTTTAATCACACAAACAGCGTCCGGCTTCCTGTCCTCATCCCCCCCTCCCGTCCCGTTTCCCTTGCCCCTCCCTCTCCCCAGCCCGACCCGCCCGCCCGCTCCCCCTCCCCCGATCCCTCGGGTCCCGGGATGGGGGGGCGGTGAGGCAGGCACAGCCCCCCGCCCCCATGGCCGCCCGTCGGAGCCAGAGGCGGAGGGGGCGCCGGGGGGAGCCGGGCACCGCCCTGCTGGCCCCGCTCGTGCTGGGCCTGGGCCTGGCGCTGGCCTGCCTTGGCCTCCTGCTGGCCGTGGTCAGCCTGGGGAGCCGGGCATCGCTCTCTGCCCAGGTGAGGCCCCACTGCACACCCCTTTCTGGGCACATTCGGAGCGGACACTGCACAGGAGCCGCTGGGCGCCGGGTGGGCTGAGGGCAAGGGGACCGGAGGACGGGTGGAGGGCGAGACGTCAGGTGGAGAAGGACAGGGTGACGCTGCCTCCTTCCCAGCAGGAGCCTTCCCAGGGGGAGCTGGTGGCAGAGGAGGACCAGGACCCTCCGGTGAGTGGGTGTGGGCACTGTCTGCAGGCTGCTGGGGCATGGGAAGTGTGCGCAGCTGAGGCTGCGGGGTGTGTGCTGGCGAGCCAGCTGTGTTCTAGGTATGTGCCGAGTGTGCATGAAGACAGTGCATGCATGAGTATGTGTCCGCGTGGGTACGTGTGTGTGGGAGAGAGGGTGACAACTGTGTGTAAGGGTTTTGTGCTGGGGATATGCCATCTGAGTCCACCGTGTTTATTGGCTGTGGGTGACGTGGGAGTATGAGCTATGTGAGCCTGCTATGGAAGAGGGATGCTGTTGTGTACAGGGTGTGTACCTGCTGTGCATGTTGACTGGATGTGGGTGTGTGTGCAATGTGCCAACTGAGTGCAGGGTCTGTGCTGGCTGGGAGGGTAGGAAAGTGTGACTGGTCAAGCGGAAGGGGTGAGGATTGGGGCTGGATCCCCACACCTTGCCTTCCAAAGTATAGCCCCAGCTGTACTTTGCTGAGGGTTTGTTTTTTTTTTTTGAGTTGGAGTCTCACTCTGTTGCCCAGACTGGAGTGCAGTGGCCGCTCCCGGCCACCGCAGCCTCGACCTGCTGGGCTCCACGATCCTTCCACCTCAGCCTTCCAAGTAACTGCAACTACAGGCATGTACTACCATGCCTGGCTAATTTTTAATTTATTGTAGAGGTGAGGTCTCGCCAAGTTGCCCAGGCGGGTCTCGAACCCTCAGGCTCAGGCAATCCACTCATCTCAGCCTCCCAAGGCACAGGATTACAGGCTGAGCCACCAAGCCCGGCTTGCTGAGGGGTTTAATCTGTCCCTAAGACTTCTGTGCCTATTGCTGGCTGATACCTCTCCTGACAGGCCCTGTCCATCTCAGTTTATGTCACTGGGAGTCCCTGGCTGAGCCCTGCCCTCTTATCCCCTAGGAACTGAATCCCCAGACAGAGCAAAGTCAGGATCCCATGCCTTTCCTGAAACGACTAGCTCGGCCTCGCAGAAGTGGTGAGCATCTCTCTATCCCAACCTCAGGAATAATAATAGTGGCCAGTATTGCTTTTGTTCATCATAATAGCCCTGTGAAGCAGGCAGAGCAAAAACCATTGTCCTCATGGAGAAACTGAGGCGCGGAGAGCAAAGGAGGTTCAGAGTCATGCAGCTAACCAGTCGAGACTCAAAGGAGTCTGACCCTCCCTCTGACATGGATGTGCTCCTTCAGACCCTACCCTAAACATGAAGAAGGGATGCCCAGGAGTTAGGAGTTAGGCCCAGCGGGGGAGTCAGAGGCCTGAGCCCTCATAGACAAAGAGACTTTTGAATGAGAAGACTATATGACCATGTATCCAGGTTTGTGTGGGTCTGTCCTGGCTTATACCTGTTATCTCAGTGTGATTATCAATTGCCTCTCATTTTGCTCTCAGAAGTATCCCAGAGTGGATATAAATTATATAGTCATTTTACTTAGGGAGGAGGATGAAGCCCAAGATTCTGAGGCCAGGAGTCTGTACAAGAATAAGGATGCAGGGGTCCCTGAGAGGGGAACAGGGTTGGGGGAGAGGCTTCCGGGCCCCCAGAGGCACCTGCTGTGCTCATCTGTCTTTCCTTGATTCTCAGCACCTAAAGGCCGGAAAACACGGGCTCGCAGAGCGATTGCAGCCCACTATGAAGGTGGGTGATGGGTGAGCCATGCCTGGGAGGAGGGATGGCAGAGGGGCAGGACAGGTCTCACCATCCCTTTCTTGTGCCTTACAGTTCACCCACGACCTGGACAGGATGGAGCACAGGCGGGTGAGACCCCATCCCCCCATAGCACTGGCCTTCTGGGAAAGGGGACCCTTAAAACCTTTGTCTTCCCCCCTTCTTCCCTGCCTTCAGTCTCGGAATCCCAGAAGCCTGTTCATGAAGGTCCTCAGGGCTTGGTTCTCTCTGCCACCTAGGCATGGGACCCCAGAAAGACCCTTGCCCTTCTCCAGAATCCAGCCCAGCTTTGCCACCAAACCACTAGCCCCAGCTTTCTCTTTCAGCCCTCATTCTTCTCCAAGCATCACATTTGATTCTCTTCTCTCCTTTCCCCTCCATATTCCACGAGCCTTCATGCCCTGATCGTTTTTTCTCAATATGTGGCTAGTGTCCACTCTTCTTTCCCTTTTCTACCCCATCCCCCACCTCAGCCCTGTCACCTCAGGACCACAAACCCAGCAGCCTCTTGCTCCTTCCCCATCCCATACTCTCCCCACCCCTCTACTCTGTCCCACCTATGCTGCTAAGCTAACCCCCCTAAACCTCACTCTCGTTATTTTATTTGCTTGGCTGCTAGCCTCTCTCCAAAACGTTTTGGTCTCAACCTCATTTCCCTGTACACAAATACAGTCTCCATGCTTGCTGAGCTGACACCCTTGCCCCCCAGCGTGCCTCTTCTGGACTTAGCCCATACTGTTCCCTCACCTGAAATGTCCTTCCACTGTGACAGGCTGGGAGGCGAGACATGAGGGAGGCTCAGCCGAGGGGATTGGCAGCAGAGATGGAGAGAAGTAGATGGATTCAGCATGTGGCTTGAAGATAGGACTTGCTTGTGGGTTGGATGTAAAGAATAAGAAAAAGAGAGGAATCACAAATGACTTCTAGATTTTTAACTTGGGTATCTCTGGGAATACCTGTCATTTCCTAAGGTGGGGTTGACTAGGGAAGAAATAGGTTGGGAGATATGTAAAATAATAACTAACTTTGAGATGCCTAAAATAAACAAGGCCAGGTGTGGTGGCTCACCCGTGTGATCCCAGTGCTTTGGGAGGTTGAGGCAGGAGTTTGAGATCAGCCTTGGCAACATAGTGAGACCCCCATCTCCACAAGAAAAAAAAAATAGCTGGTGTGATGGTGTGTGCCCGTAGTCCTAGCTACTTAGGAGACTGAGGCAGGAGGATCGCTTGAGACCAGGAGTTCAAGGCTGCAGTGAGCTATCATCTTGCCACTGCACTCCATTCTGGGTACAGAGTGAGACGCTGACTCAAAAATAAAATAAACACATGGATAAATGATACTAAAGTAAATTCCACAAATAGATGACTGGACCTAGTGGACTAGCTCAGGCTAGGTCAGGATGTATAAAGTTAGGAGTCATGGCCATATAAATGGTATTTAAAGCCACAAGATTGGAAGAGACACCAGGGGAAAGACCCCACAAATGAAGCCCTGAGGCTCTTAGACATCCCAAAGTGGAGCAGAAGAAGGATACCAGCAGAGGAGACTGAAAAGCAGCCAGAGAGAGAGGAAGAGACCCTGGGAGGGTGGTGTTCTGCACTCTAAGAGAAAGCACTATTTCAAGAAGGAGGATGTGGCTGTGTTGAAGGCAGCTGAGAGATCACATGAGATGAGAACAGAGAAATGAGGACTGAGTTTGGTAACATAAAAGTCAACTTGTGACCTTAACAA
Source organism: Tarsius wallacei (assembly GCA_963574415.1). Classification (NCBI taxonomy): domain Eukaryota; kingdom Metazoa; phylum Chordata; class Mammalia; order Primates; family Tarsiidae; genus Tarsius; species Tarsius wallacei. The sequence continues at coordinate 5,429 of CAUYQG010278164.1, forward strand.
GGGTGGTTCCAGAACCTTAGTTAGGATGGAAACCAGAATACACTGGGTTAAGAAGAAATGGGAAATAAGGAATTGGAGAGAGAGACAACCCTTTTCAGAAGTTTCTCTGTGACAAGGAGCAGAGAAATAGGCTAGTAGGTGGAGGGGGATGTGGATCAAGGAAAAATTGAGTGCTGTGAGCAACATTGTTTTAATCTTAGCTATCATTTATGAGTGCTTGCTTGGGGTAGGCACTGTGTGCAGCACGTGTGTGTTTGATCTTATCTAATCCTCACAACAACCCTAAAAGGAAGATACTCTCATTACCTCAATTTTACATATGGAGTATGCACAACTTGTCCGAGGTCGTGACGATGCTAAGTGGTGATGCCAGGATTTGAACCCAGCTAGAGTGTGTTTGTGTACTGGTCGTGGTCTGCATGAGAGGCGAGATTGCTGGTGCAGGGGTGGGGGAAACCTGCAGGGGCCACTAGAATGTGGGAGGGGATGGTGTTCAGAAGCAAGAGAGGACACATCTCCCATCATCACCAGAGGGTCAAAGGAAAATGTGATACTAGGTGAGTTTGCAGATTTGGTGGGGAGAGGTGAAAGAGCTCTTGCCTGATGACTTCTAGGTAACCCAGAGAACTAAGGAGACAGGGGCAGGGTGTTTGAGGAGAGATGGTTTAAAATAAAACCCCCATCTTATCGCTTCTCGGCCTTTTGGCTAAGATCAAGTGTAGTATCTTTTCTTGTCAGTTTAATATCTGGTACATCCTCTACCCGAGGACAATATATTAAATGGATTTTTGGGGCAGGGAGTTGAGAGAGGAGCTTGCTCTGTCCACTCCACACATTGACCTGGTATTGCAGTACTTCCAGAAATGGTGTATTCCTTGGGGGCATAACGGGCTCTAAAAGCAGAAACTCCAGCTAACTTATGGGTAAGCCTATTCTTCAACCTTTCAAAATAAAGAGTTGTGGTTTCTTAAAAAAAAAAAAAGGAAGAACCATCTTGGTGAGTACAAAGCAAGCTTAATGGGAAAAGGTAGGATTGCCAGGCAGTATGGAATGTCCCTGTGAGGTTTGTGGCTGGACATGAGTGACCTCAGGCAACCCCTCCATGGTACCAGGCACACCGTGACCTTTGACTACAAGCAGTGTTTGCTCAGGCTGGCTCTCTTCTCTATCCTCCCTACTCATCATGCCCAGACCAGCCTTCTTCCCCTCTGTGTAGACCACTTCTTCTGGCAGTTACCCAGACATTCATTCATTCATTCATTGACTTGACACAAATGCACTGAGGACCAAGTATTTGCTAGGGGCCTGGCTAGGGGCCCACAGCGACTTATACTCAGACCTATTCTCTCAGAGTCACTGAGGAGGAGAGGAGACAAACATATAATTTGTAATTACAGTGCAATATGACAAGAACATAGCAGCTTGGGAAAGACAGACACTAACACAGTCATGGCCTTCTTCCCTAGGATGGGCCTTGAAGGGTGAGTGTAAGACAGACAAGGGGTCAAGGATGGTACAAGGAGAAGGAGCCCCTGGAGCAAAAACCCTGGGTTTCCCAGAGAAGGATGAGGCTGGTAGACTGAGTTCGGAGTGGCAGAAGCAGAAAATACTAGAGGAACAAGATAGGTACAAGGATGGAGAAGACAGAAGTCAGGCCGTAACCGGGGTGGGAGCTGTTCTGAGGTGAGCCATTGGAAGGGGTGAGGTGAGGCAGGCTCACATCTGCTTGGTGCAGGGAATAAACTGAACACAGCAGAACCAGAAACGGAGTGCAGTGAGGAGGCTGCGGGTAGTCCCAGTGGGAAACCAGATGGGGGAAGGGAGTTGACACAGAGCTATTTAGGAGGCAAATTTTTTTTAAGTCTGAGTCTTACTCTGTTGCCCAGGCTGGAGTGCAGTGGCACCATCATGGCTACCACAGCCTCAACCTCCTGGGCTCAGGCAATCTTTCTGCCTCAGCCTTCCAAGTAGCTGGGACTACTGGTGCACACCACCATGCCTAGCCAATTTTTTGACTTATTGTAGAGATGAGGACTCACCATGTCGCACAGGCCACCACATACCATACAGGTCACCCACTTAAAGTGTACAACAGGAGGCAGAATTGATAGGGCCTGGTGATCAGTGAATAAAATGAGTGAAGGATGGCTGGGCACGGTGGCTCACACCTATAATGCCAGCACTTCGGGAGGCTGAAGTGAGAGGATTGCCTGAGCCTATTGGTTCGAGACCAGTCTGGGCTACTTGGTGAGACCTCATCTCTACAATAAATCAAAAAATTAGCTGGGCGTGGTGGTGGCGCACGACTGTAGTCCCAGCTACTTGGAAGGCTGAAGTGGAAGGATCGCTTGAGCCCAGGAGGTCGAGACTGCAGTGGCCATGAGTGTGTCACTGCACTCCATCCTGGGCAACAACAACAAAAAAATGGGTGAAGGAGTAGGAGGCTTGGTATCCAGTCAGTGGTAGAACCATAAGGCAAATGTGGAATGCAAACAGTAAAGCAAGTCTGGGGTGAGAGAAGTCAGCTCAGTGTTGGTCAAGCTGAGGGTACAAGGTGCCGTTGCTATTCAAACGGCAGTCAGCAGGGTGAGGAAGGGCAGAAAACATCAGTGCTGAAGACTCAGAGGACTCTGCAGGGTATCCTATAGGTGGGAATGAAAATGCCCAGCAAAGTTTTCTTTCTACTTGAAAAAGTGACAAGGACAGAGCCTGGGGCTGGCAGAGGAAGAGGGGCTGGGGAAGGCAACTGCCAAGGCTCCTGCAACCCTGAAGAACAGTGATGACTCAAATGTGGAGAGACCCAAACTGCATTCCCTCGCATGCCCTTGGTCTTCCTGCCAAGGGAAGAGTTTATTGGGCCCCCACTCAGACCAGGCCCAGCTCCAGGTGCCAGGGACACAGCAGTGAACAAGACAGCCACCCTTGTTCTCGTGGAGGAGTCAGACCCCAAACTAACACATAGATAAATAAACAAGGTAATTTCTCATGGTGGTGATGGCTATGAAAGAAACAGTGATATGAAGAGATTAATGCAGGCAGGACTGGGGCTGGTGATTTTAAGCTGAGTGGCCCAGGAAGACAGAAAAGGTGCCAGCTAGGGGAGGAGTCCTGTGAAGAGTGTTTGGGAAGAGTGGGAGAACCTGGGTGGTGCATGGCAGGAACAGAAAGAAGGCCGAGTGACTGAAGGTTGTAAGTTGGGAAAGTGGACATGTGAGATGGGAGTGAAGACGTAGATAGGGTGGACCAGGGATGCCCCTTGTCACCCTGTTCTATCATTTTATTATTTCTCTTCTTTGCACCTTGCAATTACCCTAGCTCTAAGGCTTTTTTAATAACAGCTTTATTGAGATATAATTCACATACCATACAGGTCACCCATTTAAAGTGTTCAACAGTTTTTAGTAGATTCACAGAGTTGTGCAACCATCAGTCACCATGGTGATTTTAAATCATTCTCATCTCAAAAAGAAACCTTATACCCTTTAGCCATCACCACCTATTCCCATCATTCCCTCAGCCCTAATTTCTATCTCTATATATTTGCCTTCTTAGACACTTCATATAAATGGGATCATACAATATGTGGTCTTTTGTGTCTGGCTTCTTTCACTGAGCATAATGTTTTCTTTTTCTTTTCTTTTTGAGTCGAAGTCTCACTGCCGCCCAGGCTGGAGTGCAGTGGCACACTCGCAGCCACTGCAGCCTCGACCTGCTGGGCTCAGGTGATCCTTCCACCTCAGCCTTCCAAATAGCTGTAGCTACAGGTGCATACCACCACACCCAGCTCATTTTTTTTATTTCTTGTAGAGACGAGGTCTCCCCAGGTTGCCCAGGCTGGTCTTGATCCTTGGATTCAGGCAATCTTCTAGCCTCGGCCTCCCAAAGTGCTGGGATTACAGGTGTGAGCCACTGCACCTGGCCGGTTTTCAAGGTTCATCCATGTTGTAGCATGTATCAGTACTTCATTCCTTTATATGGCCAAGTAATATTCCATTATATGGATTTTATTTATCCGTTCATCAGTTGATGGACATTTGGGTGTCACTTTACTGTTTTAGATTTTAATTATTCAAGTAACATATATGTATACATTCTCAACATAAAAGACGCAAACAACGTAGACACAAAGTAAAATGTAAGAGCTCACACACTTCTCCTTCGATCCTACTCTTCTCCCTAGAAGTGACCATTAGTGATAATTTGTTCTGAATGTCTCTCATCATATACATTAGATTTCTTCACATAACTTCCTATTACATTATGGGCTCCTCCTTTACCCCGGGTGACCTATGTGTCTTCTGGGTAAGGTGGGCCCCAAACATTTATAAACTCAAGGGATTCCTGGGGAGTGTGAAAGTGCTGTAAGGGACTCTCCCTTATCTCTGAACATCCATGTTCAGGTGTGGACGGGACAGTGAGTGGCTGGGAGGAAGCCAAAATCAACAGCTCCAATCCTCTGCGCTATGACCGCCAAATCGGGGAATTTATAGTCACCCGGGCTGGGCTCTACTACCTGTACTGTCAGGTAAGCCCCACCTGGCTCCATGGGTAACTGAGGGGAGAAGGGCTTGGTGTGGGGGGAGACAGAAGGATAAGCTAAAGGCTGGGAGGAAGGGTTTGGGTTTTGAGCGGGTTGGGATGCCTGGGTCTCTAAGGAAATTTGGAATTGAAGGCAAGCAGAGGACTGGACTCGGCCTGCCTTCCCCTTCCCAGGTGCACTTCGATGAGGGAAAGGCTGTCTACCTGAAGCTGGACTTGCTCGTGGATGACATGCTGACCCTGCGCTGCCTAGAGGAGTTCTCAGCCACAGCAGCCAGTTCCCTGGGGCCCCAGCTTCGCCTCTGCCAGGTGTCTGGGCTGTTGCCCTTGCGGCCAGGGTCCTCCCTGCGGATTCGCACCCTCCCCTGGGCCCATCTCAAGGCTGCCCCCTTCCTCACCTACTTTGGACTCTTCCAAGTTCACTGAGGGATCCTGGTCTCCCGGCAGTTGTCCCAGGCTGCCGGCTCCCCACAACGGCGCACCCCAGTCCCCTCTGCCCCACCCTCAGCTGCTCCTCGCTCCAGACTTGCTGCTCCCTCTGTAGGCTGCCAGGGCTTGTTCACGTGTTTTCCATCCCACATAAATACAGTATTCCCATTCTTCTTTTACAACACCCCCCACCTCCCACTCTCCACCTGACCAGCTCCCAAGCCCCTGATCTATTGAGGCCATTTGTTCCTACTCCCCCTGGCCACAGCCCTCTAGGATGCTGTGTTCACTGTACTCTGTGGGCAAAGATAAGTCCAGAAGATCCCACTTCAGGCACTAAGAGGGGCTGGACCTGGCGACAGGAAGCCAAAGAGACTGGGCTTAGGCCAAGAGTTCCCAAATGTGAGGGGTGAGAGACTAAGACAAGCTCCTCCCTTGAGAATTCCCTGTGGATTTTTAAAACAGATATTATTTTTATTATTATTGTGACAAAATGTTGATAAGTGGATATTAAAGAGAGTAAGTCATGGTCTCTTTCTTTATTGGGACTCAGGAGACATCCTCAGGGTAGCTGAGGGCCATGGAAAGGGGGCATTGGGAAGTGGGGTTGGAATTCGAGGGTGATGTTCAGTTGGGAAGTGGGGACCTAATGCCTCCAACTCTCAGGCATGAGCAGAGAGTAGAAAGGCACACTGCCCAGCAGGAAAAAAAAAAAAGTCCTCTACCCAAGGTACAACAGAAGCGGCCTCATTTCCCTAGGAGGCGGACTTCCTCCTGCAGGGAGAATCCCTGGCTGCGAGGAGCAGGGGCCCTTCCTCTTGGTGGCCTCGGGATATTCAGCAGGTGCTGGCACAGGCCCTGGCTGGGAGGTGGGGTGGGGGCAGGCCTGGGGGGGTCAGAGTCTATAGGTACACAGGAACCCGGGCCCCTGGGCGGAATCCTGCAGCAGCTGGGGGGCTTGGGGCTGCCTCTTTGTCTCTTCATCCAGAGCCTTATGTAAGAGCTTTTCTTGGGAAACAGGAAGTGCTGCTTGCCAAGTTCAGCAGGGAGTAGTGCAGGCCTTATTCCAACACACCCAGCCCAGGCTTAACCCCAGAACTCAGCCAGTCTCTTGCTTCAGTGCCCCTGGTTCTCCTGCCCACTAGCCCCCAACCCCTCCTTTCCCACATTCAGTCACCCCTGGCAAATTGCCCTAGAGATCTCTCCTGTCCCTGAGCCAGAGGGTCTTCTGCCCTCACCCCAACCCTGGCCACTGCCCAGCTTGGCCCCCCATCCTGCTCCTGGCACCATGCCCCACAGTCAGCCAACCTTCCCTCCCCCAACTCTGGGACTGTCCCAGGGTTCCTGCACACTGGTCGCTCCTCCTGGGTGTCATTAGTAGCCCTGTCTTTCTTAGAGGGACTGGCACCTAATTCTCCCGAGGCTGTGGGAGGCGGGGGTCTCAAGACGACACTGGTACCACATGGGGTGCCAGGAGCACTGATAGTACCCCTAGCTTGTTTTTCTCTCCCTCCTTTTTATTCTCAAGTTCCTTTTTATTTCTCCCTTGCGTAACACTCTTCTTCCCTTCTGCACCACTGCCTGCACCCCCACACTCTCTGCCACCTCCTTGCCACCCCACTCCTGAGGCCACAGCTGTTGGCAGGGTCCCCAGCTCATGCCAGCTTCATCTTCTTTCTTGCTAGCCCCCAAAGGGTCCCCAGGTGACATGGGGGTTCCAGTCCGAGAGCCGGCACTCTCAGTTGCCCTCTGGTTGAGTTGGGGGGCGGCTCTGGGGGCTGTGGCTTGTGCCATGGCTCTGCTGGCCCAACAAACAGAGCTGCAAAGCCTAAGGAGAGAGGTGAGTCGGCTGCAGAGGACTGGAGGGCCTTCCCAGAAGGGGGAAGGGTATCCCTGGCAGAGCCTCCGGGAGCAGGTGAGTGAGGGGAGAAGGGTGTCTGGGAGAGAAGGATGGGTGGCAGTGGTGGGGAGGAGGGTGTCTCTGGGCTTCCTGGTCTGCAAAATTTCAAGGGGGTACAAGAGAGGGTCTCGGGTTTGGAAGTCAGGGGAGCGGCCATTCCAGGAAAGGAAACTGTTAAAGGTTAATGCTTCTCATAACTAACAGATCCTGGAAGGCAGCCAGCACTGACTCAGGGTGCTGGGGAAAGGTACATGAGAGATTCGAGGCATTGCTGGGACAGGGGAGGGCTGGGAAGGAAGGCTGTGTGGGACTCTTAGTCTAACCCTGACCCTCTTTCCATGAACAGAGTCCTGATGCCTTGGAAGCCTGGGAGAATGGGGAGAGATCCCGGAAAAGGAGATCAGTGCTCACTCAGAAACAGAAACCCAAGAGTGAGGCCTCCAGGGTGCAGTAGGGGTGGGAAGTGATCAAGCAGCCTGGGGATTGTGAGCAGAGCCAGGGTGAGGGTGGAGGCTGACAACAGGGCACCTGGAGTAGGCGGACACTGCTGAGATTCCCTCCTTCCCTCCTCAGAGAAGCACTCAGTTCTGCACCTTGTTCCCATTAACATCACCTCCAAGGGTGAGCACTATTTTAAATAATGGCTTTTGGGGCGGGGCAAGAACTGGGAATTCTGGGCTGGCACCTAGGCCCATAAGCACCTGAGAGTGCAAAGAAATCCTGACTGCCACACCCCTCACCTCCAGAGGACTCTGATGTGACAGAGGTGATGTGGCAACCAGCCCTTAGGCGTGGGAGAGGTCTGGAAGCCCAAGGATATGTTGTCCGAGTCCAGGATGCTGGAATTTATCTGCTGTACAGCCAGGTAACCCCAATCATACTCTGACTTCACATGGGGCATGGAGGCAGGCTCTTCACTGTTCTCTCAGAGCCTGTATGCCCTGCTATTGAGGAGTCCCAACCTTCTGTTCATACCAAACTTAAAAGACCCTTCATTTCCTGGCTTTCTTGTCAGAGTTCCCGAAGCCTCCCAGAACTGAGCTATGCCATCCTATTTTCTTCAACATCTCCTGCTTTCCCTGCTAGGTCCTGTTTCATGATGTGACTTTCACCATGGGTCAGGTGGTGTCTCGGGAAAGCCAGGGAAGGCAGGAGACTCTATTTCGATGTATACGAAGTATGCCCTCTAACCCAGAACGGGCCTACAACAGCTGCTATAGTGCAGGTGAGAGCCACGTGGGCAGTGAAGGGTGGATGTGAGGGAAGCAGGACATCTCTGACCTGGGCGTGGAGGTACAGGAAGCTACGGGGGGCGGGGAGGGGGTTAGAAATGGTAATCTGAGGAATGAAGTGCGGAATGCCTGGGTCTGTACAGGTAGCAGACAAAAGGTGGAGCTAGAGAAGGCCCAGTGAAATATCAGAGTGGATGGCTGTGACTGGGCATCTATTGTCTCCTTTTTCTCAGGTGTCTTCCATTTACACCAAGGGGATATTCTGAGTGTCATAATTCCCCGGGCAAGGGCGAAACTTAGCCTCTCCCCACATGGAACCTTCCTGGGGTTTGTGAAACTGTGATTGTGTTATAAAAGGTGGCTCTCAGCTTGGAAGACCAGGGTGGGTACATATTGGGGACAGCCAAGAGCTGCCTAGCTAGACAAAGGACAGGGAATGGGCAGGAACAGAGGTCTCTTCCTGGGTTTGACTCTCCTTTCCTTCGTTTTCCCTTTCCATTCCTACCCCCCTAGACTTTGATTTCATAGATATCTTGCTTTTGTCCCCCATCCAGTCCCAAATTCTTATGTAGGTAAGGGTGGGGGGTGGGTGCCAGGCATTGTCCAGAACTATGGGTCCACTGGAATGCATCCAGAACAGCACCACCATCTAGCGGCGGTTTGAGGGAATCACTCTGCCTACTGGCAGAAGTCCACAAAGCTTGGGAAAACCCTCGTTCCCTATGCCACACCTATCTACAGGTACCCTCTGCCTCTTCACTCCACAAGAAGCCTTATCCTCATTTCCTTCTCTCCATCTACTGAGTCCCAGTTTCCACCACTATCCCCAGAAATGTAATCTATTATGCGTCCCTCCGCAGGCGGTGCCCAATGACGACGATGGTTCCTTTGCAGCCACATTACTCTTTGGGTCCCAAGGTTTGCCTTTCATGCTCTTACTCCCCTGGCATGGAAGGCCAATCCAAGCCCCTCTGGGCTGGGATTGGTCTCCGAAAAGCCTTGGATGAAACGTACGTCCTGATGTTGGTCTTGCTACACAACTCTAAGCTCTCTTTTCTGCTCAAGCCCCGCTTAAAGTTAAATAAAAAAAAAAAAAAAAAGAATGGCTATCCCGGCTCCATTTCCAACAGCCTCGCCTCGGCCCCTTCCCCGTACCAGGATCTCCCTTCCCTCCTGACTCTCCTCTGGAGCTCCCCACTGGACCAAGGCCGGCACTAGGCAGAGGTCCATGAGCTCGCAGAAGTTAAGGCTGCGCGTGGGACGTAAGGAGGCACGCAGGCGCAAAAAGCAAGCAATGGGCCGCCACGCGCGGCCAGGTCAGCGGATGTGCGCAGGCGCAGCCCTGCGCGGAGCTCGGGGCGGGGCCGTCCCGTGTCGTCTTCGCTCCTCGGTAGGCGGGACTCGGCGCGTGGTGCCTGCGCCACCGCTCTTCGCCGGGTGTGACGTACTAATCGTGCGCCGCCACTGCCGGTGGGCCTGGGGCTCGCGGGAGGGGAAGGAGGAGGGGGAGGAGGAGG
>CAUYQG010278169.1:0-19730 GCA_963574415.1 Tarsius wallacei
TACAGGCGCGCGCTACCATGCCCGGCTAATTTTTTTGATTTATTGTAGAGATGAGGTTTCGCCGGCCCAGGCGGGTCTCGAACCCGCGGGCTCAGGCAATCCACTCACCTCAGCCTCCCAAGGCGCGGGATTACAGGCTGAGCCACCGAGCCCGGCAGCAAATTCTTAACAACAATATGACAGGAACATACTCTCACATAGTGATCGCTAATTTGAATGTTAATGAACTGTACATGCCACTTAAAAGGCACAGAGTGGCTAGTTGGATAATAAAATAATCCATTCTTCTGCTGCCTTCAAGAAACCCATCTTACTTCAAATGATGGCTCAAGGCAAGGGGATGAGAAGGATTTTCTAGGCAAAAGAAAAGAGCAGAAAGCACTATTCTTGTATCAGATAGAACCAAATTTAAACCAATAATAGTAAAAAAAGAACAATGAAGGGTATTACATAATAATAAAGGGCTCAATTCATCAGCAGGAAATATTCATCTTGAATGTATATGTGTCCGACACAGGAACACCCAGATTTATTAAACAATTGCTAATTAACCTAAGAAAGGACATGGACAGCTGTAAAATAATAGTGGGGGACTTCAACACTCGGCTAAATCTTTAGACAGATCATTGAAGCAGAAACTAACAAAGAAATCCAAGACTTAAATTCATTAAATCTACAGAACACTCTACCCAAAAACCACAGTATATACACTTTTCTTATCTTCACATGAAACCTACTCTAAGATTAACCACATACTCAGCTCTAAATCAAGCCTGAGAAAATTCCTAAAAGTCAAAATCATACCAAGCATCAGTTCAGACCACATCTAAATAAAAATATCAACACCAAGGGGAAATTTTCAAAACACAGAAAAATGTGGAAATTAAACAACACACTCCTGAGCAATGTTTTGGTAAACACCGAAATCAAGACAGAAATAAGATTCCTAGAAACAAATGAACATGAGAACACAACATACCAGTACCTCTGGGGATGCCATTAAAACAGTACTGCAAGGGAAGTTTATAACATTATACAACCACATCAAGAAAATAGGGAGATCTCAAGTAAGCAGTCTAATACTGCACCTGAGGTAACTAAAAAAATAAGAACAATCTAAACTCAAAGCTAGTAGAAGAAAAGAAATAACTAAAGTCAGAGCAAAGCTAAATGAAATTTGGATCCAAACACCATACAAAGGATGAATAAAAAATCTGGTTATTTGAAAGGACAAATAAGATTGACAAACCCCTGGCCAGATTAACAACAAAAAAGAGAGACAGAGAAAATGTGAATACATACAATCAGAAATGAAAAAGGTGACAATACAGTCAATTCTGAAGAAAGACAAAAGATTTTCATAAACATCTGTATGTGTGTAAGCTAGAAAATCTAAAGGAAATGGATAAATTCCTGGAAACACATAACTTCTCAAGAGTGAAACAGGAAGAAATTGAAACCCTGAAAAGACTGAAAGCAAGCAACAAAATTGACTCCATAATAAAAAACTTACCTACTCAAAAAAGCCCCAGGCCAGATAGTTTCACAGCTGAGTTCTACCAGACATAAGAGGAAGAGCTGGCACCAATTTTGCCGAGTGTATTCCAAGCAACTGAGAAGAAAGGACTCCTCCATAAATCGTTCTATGAAATCAATACCATCCCAATACTCAAAAATAACAATGACACAGCAAAGAAAGAAAATTACAGGTCAAGTTACCTGATGTATATAGGTGCAAAAATCCTCAACAAAATACTAGCAAACCACATCCACCAGCACATTACAAGGATCATTCATCATGACCAGGTAGGCTTCATTCCCAAGGTAGAAGGCTGTTTCAACATATGAAAATCAATAAACGTGATCCACCACATAAACAGATGTAAAACCAAGAATCACATGATTATCTCAATGCAGGAAAAGCATTTTATAAAATCCAACATCTCCTCTTGACAATAAGCCACAAACATCTAGGCACCAAAGGATCATTCCTCAAAATAATAAGAGCCATTGTGACAAACCCACATCCAACATCATACTTAACAAGCAGACGCTGAAATCATTCTCTCCACTGTCACCACTTCTATTTAACATAGTCCTGGAATTCCTAGCCAAAACAATCAAGCAAGAGAAATAAATTAGAGGTATTCAAATAGGAAAAGAGGAAGTCAAATGATCTTTCTTTACAAATGATAGGATTCTATACCTAGAAAACTCAAAAGATTCTGCCCCAAAACTCCTAGCACTAATAAGCAACTTCACTAAAGTCTTGGGACACAAAATCAATGCCCAGAAAATAGTTGTATTTCTATACACCAACAACAAGCAGGCTGAGAACCAAGTCAAAAACACAATCTCATTTACAATAGCCACAGAAAAAATACCATAGAATACATCTAACCAAAGAGGTAAAAAGATCTTTATGATAAGAACTAAAAAACACTGCATCAAAGATGACACAAATGGAAAAACATTCCTCGTCCATGGATTGTGAGAATCAATATTGTTAAGATGTTCATAATACCCAAAGCAATCTACAGACTCAATGAATTTCCTATAAAACTACCAGCAACATTTTTCACAGACCTAGGAAAGACAATACATAAACTCATATGGAAGAAGAAGAAAAAAAGCCCAAATAGCCAGAGTTAAGCAAAAACAAAATGAAACAAAACAAAAAACAAAGTGGTGGCACCACACTCCCAGACTTCAAATTTTACTGCAGGACTACAGTGACCAAAACAGTATAGTACTGGTTCAAAAGTAGAAACAAAGACCAATGGAACAGGATAGAGAATCCAGAAATAAAGTTAATGACCTACAATCAACTCATCTCTGACAAAGCTGACAAAAACAAACGTTGGAAGAAAGGCAGCACATTCAACGACTGGTTCTGGGAAAACTGGATAACAATATGCAAAAGAATAAAACCCCTACCTGTCACCACATAAAAGTTAACTCAAAATGGACCAAGAACTTAAGTGCAAGACCTCAAAATACAAAAATTATAAAAGAAAACCTACTGAGCACTGTTCTGGACACTGGCCTAGGCAATGAATTCATAATCAAATCCTAAAAAGCAAATGCAGTGAAAACTAAAATTGACAGGTGGGACCTTATCAAGTTAAAATGCTTCTGCACAGCGAAATGAACTATCAAACGAGTAAAGAGACAATCCACAGAAGGGGAGAAAATATTTGCAAACTATGCATCTAACAAAGACCTAATATCCAGAATCTATAAGGAAATCAAATGAATTCACAGGGGAAAAAAATGACTCCATTAAAAAGTGGGCAAAAAGCATGAACAGACACTTCTAAAAGGAAGACATACAAATGGTCTGCAAACATTTCAAAAAATGTTTGACAATCCTAATCATCACAGAAACACAATCAAAACCACAATGAGATACCATCTCACACTAGTCAGATTGGCTATTATTTAAAAGTTGAAAAAAAAAACATGTTGGCAAGGCTGCAGAGAAAAGGGAAAGCTTGTACACTGTTGGTGGGAACGTAAGCTAGTTCAACCTGTGTGGAAAGCAGTTTGAAGATTTCTCAAAGAACTAAAAATATATCTACCATTTGACCCAGCAATCCCACTGCTGGGTGTATACCTAAAGGAGCATAGATTGTCTTATCAAAAAGTCACCGACATGTGTATGTTTACTGCAGCACTATTCACAATAACAAAAACATAAAACCAGCCCAGGTGCCATCAACTGTGGATTGGATAAAAAAAATTGGTACATATACATTATGGAATACTATGCAGCCATACAAAAGAGCAAAATCATGCTCTTTGCAGCAATGTGGATGCAGATGGAGGCCATGATTACAGAAACAGAAAACATGTATCACATGTTCTCACTCATAAATTAGACTAAACATTGGACACACATGGGCACAAGGGTGAGAACAACAGGCACTAGGTACTACTAACATGGTGAAGGATGGAGGTGCCATAAATGTTGCAAAACCACCCATTGGGTACCATGATCACTATTGGATGGGCGGGTTCATCAGAAGCCCATACCTTGCTATCACACAGTATACCTATGTAACATGTACTCCTTGATTGTAAAATAAAATGAAGAATATATAACCATTAGAAACAAATATACACCAAATAAAAGAGCCCCCAAATGAAGCAAACATTGACAAATTCAAAGGGTGAAATAGACCCTTCTACAATAATAGCTGGAGATTGAATACCCCACTTTCAGTAATTCATAAAAAAAGCTAGACAGAATTTAAGTAAGAAAACAGAGCACTTGAACACCAGTATAAACCAACTAGACCTAATACACAATTATAGATTACATCACCCAACATCAGAATACATATTCTTTTCAATTGCACATGGAACATTCCACAGGGTAGATCATATTTATGCCACAAAATAAGTTTCAATACATTTTAGAAGATCTAAATCATGAAAATTATCTTCTATGTTCAAAATTGAAAGAAGTTAGAAAAGCTAACTGAATGGGAAAGTGAAAAATTCACACATATGTAGAAATTAAACTAAACAGTCGTAAACAACTACTGATTCAAAAAAGAAATCACAAAGGAAATTAGAAAATACCTAGAGGTGAATGAACATGAAAGACAACATTACAAAATGTATGGGATGTGGTAGAAGCAGTACTTGAAGAAAATCTATAGTTGTGTATTTCCCTGATGATGAGTGATGCAAAGCACTTTTTCATACATTTGTTGGTCATATGCACGTCTTGTCACCCACCCTGAATCCAATCCAATGCTTAACACAGTTACCAAAATAAATTTCTTGAACAAAGTTTCTTATAATGTTGTTAACATGCAGGACAAAATAGCTAGTTAGGGTAAAGACAGAGATAAAGATGAAGATGGGGGGGACAATATGGCTGACAAGAAGCAGGTAGAGTGAGTCTCTCACATGGAGTGAACCAAAATAGAGAGGGCGCTTCGGTCCTTAGAGACAAAAGAGACTGGCATCACTCCCCTCGACTTACCAGAGAAGTGACAGGACTCACAATGTGCAAAGAAGAGAAAAATTGATCAGCCTCGGTTGGAACTTCACTGACTCACTTGGATGATCATTACAAACCACGAGCAGTCTCTAGACATGGCAGAATAGGTAAGGGGAACTTAGGAGGTCTGCATTCCTTCCATAGAACTAAAAGGCCCCATGAGTCTCACAGGACTCCAGCCCCTCATGAGAAACTGCTTTATCCATAGCTATGCTCTGTCAAAATCCATGTGGAGCTGTGCATGGCAAAAGAGGTTAGCTGGCACAGTCCATTACATCTGATACAATACCACAGCCCTTGGGAAGGTCTGCTCCCAGACCTCAGCCAACACCACTACCCAAATCACCTGGTCACTCAGGATGCCTTTAAGCCTGTGCATGTACCCACCACAGCACTACCACCTGTTTCAGCAACCAGTTCTCACCCACATGTGCCTCCTAATGGCCCAAAGACTAAATAGTTCAACCCAGAAAAGAAAATACTGGGCGGAAAAGTGCACCACACCACTGGAGAACAAGATATGCTTGTTCTCCCTCTGGCATTCTAGCTCCACAGGAGATGGTGAACATACATATGCATACCCAAAAATTGCTACTATAAGGAACATCTGAGAAACTCATTGAGTAAAAATTCTCTACAATCAAGGAACTAATACAGAGCCTATACCACTGAAAGCACCACAGCCAAAGATAGATGAATATAAACTACACATGTTAAAGTTACATCCTTAAGGTAGGGGGAGAAAAAAAATAATTGAATCAAAAACAAATCTAACAATAATGAGAAATAGTCTACTCAAATGAGAAGGCACCAGAAAAATAACTCTGACAATATGAAAAAAAAAAAGAGCCTAAACAACCACACTTAATCTTCAGCAATAGACCCTAACCAAAATGAAATACTTGACATTTCAGAGGTAGAATTCAAAAGATGATTATAAAATTGCTCAATGACATCCAAGAGAAAGTTGAAAATCAACATCAAGAAAAAAATAAAAGTGGAGTCATTACAACAGAAATAAAAAAAGAGCATCTGAGATTAATATGATCATTTCTATGAAAACAAACTACACAATCTAGAGGAAATAGGTAAATTACTAGAAACATGCAAGCCCCCAACCTTGAATCAAGAATAAATAGATACCTTGAACAGACCAATAACAAGTAACAAGATTGGATCAGTAATTAAAAGTCTCCCAACAACAACAAAGTACAGAACCTGATGAAATCACAGCCAAATTGTACCAGACTTTCAAAGAACTGGTACCAATCCAACAGAAGTTATTTTATTAGATTGAAAAAAAGAGAATTCTCTCTCTCCTTCTATAAAGTCAGTATCACCCTAATACCAAAGCCAGGAAAATATTAATACATGACTAAAAAAGAAAACTACAGACCAATATCCCTGATGGACAAGATGCAAAAATTCTCAGCAAAATACTGGAAAACTGAATCCAATAGGACAACAAAAAAATAATCCACTACAATCAAGTGGGTTTTATATCAGGGATGCAAAGATGGTTCAACATACACAAGTCAATAAATATAATCCACTACAAGAACAGAATAAAAACAAAAAACGTATGATCATTTTAATAGGTGCAGGAAAAGTATTTGATACAATCTAGCATCCCTTCATGATAAAAAAAAAAAACCCTCAGCAAAATAGGCTTAGAAAGGACATTCCTCAAAATAATCAAAGCCATGTATGATAAACCCACAGCAAACATCATCCTGGGTGGAAAAAAGTTTAAAACATTCCTTCTCAGAAAAGGAAGAGGGCAAGGATGCCGACATTCACCACGGCTATTCAACATGGTACTGGAAGCCTGAGCCGGAGCATTCAGGCAAGAGACAGAATTAAAGTGTATCCAAATTGGAAAAGAAAAAAAATCAAACTAATCCTGGATGTTGATAATATAACTTCTACCTAGAAAATCATAAAGTATCCTCCAAAAAACTCTTGGACTTGCTAAATGAATTCAGGAAAGTCTCAGGATACAAAATCAACATACACAAATCAGTATCACTGGTATACACCAACAGCTATCAAGCTAAGAATCAAATCAATAACTCAAATTCATTTACAATAGATACCAAAAAATGAAATTCCTAGGAGTATATTTAACTAAAAAGGTAAACTATATCTACAAGGAGAACTACAAAAAACTGATGAAAGGAATTGTAGAGGGCACAACTAAATGGAAAAACATCCCATGCTCATGGATTGGAAGAATCAACATTGCTAAAATGACCAAACTACCCAAAGTAATCTACAGATTCAAGGCAATATCTATCAAACTATCAGGGTCATATTTTCACAGAATTAGAAAAAAAAATCCTTAAATTCATATAGAAGAAAAAAAGAGCCTGAATAGCCAAAAGAATCCTAAGCAAAAATAACAAACATGGAAGCAACACATTACCAGACTTCAAATTATACTACAAGCCTATAGTAACCAAAACAACATGGTCCTGACACAAGAGCAGATGCACCAGTGGAACACCATACAGAATTCAGAAATAAATCCAAATACTTATGAACTGATCTTTGACAAAGCAGACAAAAATGTGCATCAGGGAAAAGACAGCCTATACAATAATTGATGCTGGGAAAATTGGGTAGCTACATGCAGAAGAATGAAACTGAATCCCTATCTCTTACCATATGCAAAATTTAGTTCAAGATGGATTAAAGACTTATATGTCAGATCTGAAACAATAAAAATCCTAGAAAATAAAATCTAAGAAAAACTCTTGTGGATATTGGACTCAGCAAAGAATTTTGGGCTAAGACCTCAATAGCAAATGCAACAGAACCAAAAATAAAAAAAAGTGGAATCTAATTAAACTAAAAGGTTTCTACACAACAAAAGAAATAATCAGCAGAGTAAATAGGCAACCTATAGAATGGAAAATATATTCACAAACTATACATCTGACAAAGAACTAATATCCAGGCTCTGCAAATAACTCAAATCAGTAGGAAAAAAGCAAAAAACCCATTATAAAAGTGGAAAAACAACATGAACAGACATTTATCAATAGAAGATATACAAATGGCCAACAAACATATGAAAAAAATGCTCAACATTAATAATAATCAGGGAAATGCAAATTAAAACCACAATGAGATACCACCTTACACAAGTCAGAGTGACCATTATTAAAAATCAAGGAAACAATAGAAGCTGGCATGAAAGGAGGAAGGGGAATGCTCATACACTGTTGGTGGAGGTGTAAATTAGTACAACCTCTACAGAAATTGGAATGAGATTTCTCAAAGAACTAACAGTAGATCTGCTTTTTGAACCACCAATACTACTACTTGGCATCTACTCATAAAAGCAGAGGTTGTTATACAAAAAATATACCTTCAGTCATATATTTATTGCAGCACAATTCACAATTGCAAAGATGTGGAACCAACCCAAATGCCCATCAACTGATTAATTAGAAGACAATGAAAATGTTATGTTATACACACACACACACACACACACACACACACACATATATATATATATAACACAAGTGACTATACAACACATCCATGTATCCAAAATCCATTTGTACCCCCTGATCCTTTCTCAGGGATGCTCCATTCAGGTGTTGCTTCCTATGTGGGATGAGAACAAGAGGTATAAGAGTCTAGAAATCAAAGATAAGAAGAAAAGGGTAGCTTCTAGATTTAGCAAATGAAAATAAAGGAATATATATGTGTATATGTATACACATATATATTCAATCTTCATTATTTACAGATACTGTGTCTGTGAATTTGTGTACTTGCTAAAATTTATTTATAACCCCAAAATCGATACTTGTAGTACCTTTGCAATTATTTGTAGACCTGCACCAATCATTGAAAAGTTTGTCACGTGACACACATGCTCCCAGTGAGGCTGAACAAGGTAATATTCTACAGTCTTTTTTCAGCTCTCATATGTAAACACATATTCTTTTCATGTTTTTCTTAGTGACATGCTTTTTGAATGTTTATGCCTTATGTTGGTAATTACTCCATATAAAATGGCCTCCAAACATAGTGTTAAGGTGAAGTCTACTGTTTCTAAGCACAAGGAGTTTGTGGTATGTCTTATGGAGAAGACATGTGTTTTGGATAAGCTTTGTTCAGGCATAAGTTATAGTACTGTTGGTTGTGAGTCCAATGTTAATGAATCAATAATACAAGTACATTTAAAATAAATTGTCTTTAAACAGAGACATCCATAAAATAAGGTTTTGTATTGATCAGTTCATGAAAGTGTTACAACCAGAGGCAGGAATCTAATTCCGTATTTCCCCTAGGAGCAATGTGCAGTATATGATAATTCAGTGTTCATGGTGAGGTTACAGAACATAACCATCACAGATGATGAGAACTGATTCTCTCTCTCTCTCTCTCTCTCTCTCTCTCTCTCTCTCTCTGTCTCTGTCTGTCTGTGTGTGTGTGCGTGTGTGTGTGTGTATGGAAGGTGATTGAAGTCTTTCTCTGGTCTGTAGAGTCATTGGTCAATGTACCTTCATGGAAGCCAAGTGCTGACAAATTACGTGATTAATTACCCCTCCCTGACTGGGACCTTACATTGAAGGTGTGTCTGACCTTCTCTGTGGGCTGAAAAATGGAAAGGCAGAAGAATAAAAGTCTCGCTCTCGCTATCGCTCTCACTCTCGCTCTCATTCTTGCTCTTCCCACCCACTCCAACAATACCAAGTAAGATTTTTTTCTGAGCCCCTGACCTAGCTGACTACAGAAACTCTCCCATAGTATAAGTGAAATTCCTAGGGTAGTGCTTACATTTTCCATAAATTCATGCTGGTTGTTACATGTCACCTCTGGCTTCGTTGGTGACTCCAGCCTTCTCTGATGGGAAACTGTCAGGGTCTCTATCCAACTCCGAAAGCTACTGCTCTTTCCTTTCCCAGCCCTATCCCTTCCTTCATTCCCCAAACACGTCTAACAGCAGGATGTAACATTTAACAAATATACCGAACATTTTAGGATAATAGATATGACAATGCACAAAAGAGTGACAGTTTGTGTTTTGTATGTCATGGAATGTCCACTACTTATGACCTGACCTGCAACAACATTGCAGAAATGTAATTTCTTCATCAGACTGTGACCTGACTTGACCCTGTACCATACTCTCCAAGGCTAACTCCCATCCTCTCTGATCCAGCCAGAAAGGAAGTAACATTCTAACAATCTCTGCCAAGAGACACCTTGCATTATGAATACAGCTTCTCATATTAACATTTACTACCTCAGTCTGAAGCATCTTCATATGGATTATGTCCCAATTCATGACTTTCCTCAAAATAATGGATAGATAATATGTTTATTTTAACAGCTGCATAATTTTTTAAAGGCTCATAAAAGTGGATTCCCTCAGAATTGAGACAGCCTCTTGTAAGCTCAAATTTTAGCTGACGCAAGAGCAAAAAACAGATTCCACCCGAAGTATCTGGGGAAAGTCTCTGGCATCCTAGCACAGTAGTCCTTTTTTTATGGCTTCTAGTAACTTGATAAATAGTGACTACTATTATAGTGTATTTTCTACAATACAGTTCAGGCTAGATTGAAAAAAACCCCTATGTATGATCCCATTGCAAACTCAAGTTTTTGCCTTTTGGAACAGAGAAAGTTTTAAAATAATTAATACACATGATTTATTTTCAAATGCCATCATCTTGCAAAACTCAAGGCTGGCAACCCTAAGCAACTTGGGTGTGGATCTGTGAGGCTGTCAGTTATTCATTGGCCCCAAACCATTCATTGTGTGCCTACTATGCCTCTGACACTGT
The DNA here is from genome assembly GCA_963574415.1 of Tarsius wallacei. Classification (NCBI taxonomy): domain Eukaryota; kingdom Metazoa; phylum Chordata; class Mammalia; order Primates; family Tarsiidae; genus Tarsius; species Tarsius wallacei. The sequence continues at coordinate 10,825 of CAUYQG010278169.1, forward strand.
TCAAGAGATTTTATCTCAATCAATGATGTCCCCATAGGGGGCTTTTGGGTATGTGTGAAGCTTGTCACAGTGACTAAAGAACTAAAAATCATACAATGTGTGGAACAGTCATGCAAAATGAATTTCTCTGTCCGAAATGCCAAGTGTGCTTTGGAGAAACTGTTAGATACTGGGGATCCAGCAATGAATTTATACAAGATTGTGATCATATCTCACAGAAAGTAATTCTAGCTTTAAATCATCTCAAATTTCATCTTGGATAAAGATGATCTGTTCCTGCCTTAACTGTATTCCAGAAGCAGGAGAAGATCACATCTTTCTGAGCCTCAAATTTTCTTCACAATTTTTTATACATATCATTGGGCTGTTGATAAAGTGACCAGGCATAAGAGGGGACAAGACCAAGTGACCTAAAACCAAAAGCAAAAACAAACAAAACAAAACAAAACAAAAAGCAGATACAGATACTATTAAACTAAGGCTAGGGAAGACATCTCTGAGAATGTTACGCTTGATATAGTATCAAATAATGAGAAACCAGGAATCAGGAATAGCATTTTAGACCTTTGGAAAGCAATTGGTAGAACCAGATGGTAAAGGATTTGCTTAATTCCAGGAACCAAAGGAATACCCGAGTGACTGGAGCGTAGTTAAAGTAGAGAATGATAGGGAGTAACACAAGGAGATGAAAGAATTATGACATAAAGTAGGCGACAGATCATATAAGTCGTGTCCATGCCAAGGAGTTTGGAATTTATTTTAATTAAAATCAAAAGTCAAGGGAGGAACTTAGGCAACTGAGTTATAATGTGACTCTTGATTTAAATGATCTTTTGTATCATGTAAAACAGTGGGAAATAATAGAAAAAAGGAGTTTAGTTAGGAGGCTAACCACCTCCTAATTTAGGTTGTCTGGGTGAATGATCATAGCAGCCTGAACTAGGGAACTAGCAGTGGAGATGGAATCTGGATATATTACGTGATAGAATTGTCAGGATATGCTGATTCATTTAATACAAGATATAAGGGTAAAAGAAGTAAAAACAAAGATGACACCTAGGTTTTTATTTGAGAAGATGGTTAGTAGCTTTACTGGTACGGTGAAGACTGAAAGAGTATTACATATTTTGTTTAGGTGAGGATCATGAATTCAACCTGAGTCATATCGACTTCCAGGTGCTGAGTCTGGACCCCAAAAAAGTGATCAGAGCTAGAGACATAGATTTGTTAAGTTTGTGGCAATTTCTGTGCATTCTTTGTTTTCAATCTTCTCCATATTTAAAGCTGCATCCTTTAGAGAGTTTTCAACCATTGTCTAAATCATGATGAGAGGAAGTGCCCCAACCTCCCACAACATAAACCCAGCTAGACCAGACGCTCCCATTCTCAGCTTTCGGAAGCTGTTGTAGATTGTAACCAGTGAATGTACCCACCCAGAATTTTGACTACCCAAGAAAAATTCAGAAATGACTTACATTTGGAGCACAAAGCATCCAGCAGCAGAAGCATGACATGTCAAGTACAGATACACCAGGTAGCCAGAGTAATAGTGTTGCGAATAAGTTTGTCCAAACTAGACTGTTTCTCAAGCATTACTTTCACAATAGTTTCCACCTTTTTTCTGCCTTTTTTGAAAAACGACTTTTGTGCCTTTAAGTAGATACCAAGCAGTAAGATTGCTGAATCAGACACGGTAAAAAGGGAACTGCTGATAGGAGTGTAAACTAGTACAACCTCTATGGAAAGCTGTATGAACATTTCTCAAAGAACTAAAAGTAGATCTGCCATTTGATCCAGCAATCATTTTTTTTTTTAAATTGGAGTCTCTGTCACCCAGGCTGGGGTGCAGTGGCAAGCTCACGGTCACCGCAGCCTTGACCTGGTGGGCTCAGGAGATTCTTCTGCCTCAGCCTACCAAGTAGCTGGAACCACAGGTGCACCACCACACCCAGCTAGTTTTTTTTATTTATTGTAGAAACGAGGTCTCACCAAGTTGTCCAGACTGGACTTGAACCCCTGGGCTCAGGCAATCCTCTTGCCTCTGCCTCCAAAGTGCTGGGATTACAGGCCTGAGTCACCATGCCAGGCCTGTATCTTCATTTGAATAAAGGTACAGCTACTTTTTTTTTTTGGAAAAGAGTATCTCTGAAATCTGTGTGTCTTTGGGGTTTTGAGACAGCTGTGGAAGGTGATAGATTTCCAACTGTCATATCATGAATACTAGAGAGAGTGATCATTTAAAGTAGTTGCTTTTTATTTATTCTAGTTTAGAGGTAAGCTATCTAGATACCTTAAGTCCCTTCTGTTTTCAAACTACTAATGAGTTATGTTTAATTTGAATTAAATAACTACTCTGACCCTGCAAAAATCAGTCTCCTTTCTCTGTCCAATCATGACCTTTTGTCCTATTCCCTTTTCTCTATTCTGTCTTTGCTCTGGGCTTTGATATTATGGATATATCTGGATGCTACAGACTTCTATTAATCTGTAAATATGAACTATACTCCTCTCATATAAATTACTCCTCAGCTCCTCTTGCACTTATCCCCCAACATGCACACACAAATAGTGGATGATGGTCTAGATTTTTCTTTTTTCTATTATTTTTTTATTTTTTTAGTCAAAGTCTCACTCTGTCTCCCAGGCTGAAGTGCAGCGGCACTCTCATGGCCACTGCACCCTCGATCTGCTGGGCTCAGGTGATTCTTCCGCCTCAGCCTTGCAAGTAGCTGGAACCACAGGCATGTGCCACCACGTCCGGCTAATTTTTTGATTTATTGTATAGACGTGGTCTTGCCATGTTACTCAGGCTGTTCTCAGGCCCCTGAGCTGAGATAATCCTCTTGCCTCAGCCTCCCATAGTGCTGGGATTACAGGCTTGCGCCACCGCGCCTAGCCTAAGGTCTAGACTTTTCTTTAGTAATACTCCCCATGATCCTTTCCCTCTAAACCACTGGATGTGATCCTGTGGGTCTCCTTGAATCATTATGAATAAACAATAGAGCTACTCAAGATTCCTTTTGTTTGGAGGTGTTCACTACAGAAAAATAAATACCACCTAGATTTCTGTGTGGTAGTGTTTTCATGTTTTCTTGGATAGGTGGAAACACAACCATTCTAGAAGTGAGAGACTAGAGCTCAGCAAGGAATTGACAGATAGGCTTTCTGCATGGATATCCTTCAGCAATTATGGGAGCATATTGTGCAGAGAGATGACTATTAGGAGATTCTGCTCACAATTCCATTCATACACTCCCATTCAACAAATATTCACTATATTCTATGGTGTATCAAGTACTGTTTTAGATGCTGAGAATATAGTAGTGAAGGAGATAAGTAAAAGTAACTGAACCTGTGGAACTTATATTCTAATTGAGGAAGACAGAAAAAAATATAAATAAATAAAATGCCAAATATTTTCATGGTAATCAGCACTAAGGAGAAAGGTAAGGCATAGAAGTGAGCTGGGAAGGCCGAGAGGCTTACAATGTTAGGTAGACTTTTCAAAGATGGGCTCACTGTGTAAGTGATGTTTGAGTAAACAATTGAGGGAAGGAGGTAGAAATTCTTTTGGATATCAGGAGTGATAGTGATGATGGTGGTTGTGGTGCATATTTCAGGTAGAGGAAACACCAACTGTAGCTGTTCTGAAGAAAGATTCTTCCTGGAAGTTTTGCTAACAGCAAGAAGAGAGGTGCAGATGGGGTAATGTGAATGAAAGGGAAAACAATGGGAGATGAGGTCAGATAGTTTATGGTAGTTCAGTTAATATAGAGCCTAGTAGGCTATTGTAAGGACTTTGGCTTTTACTCTAAAAACAATGGAAAATTACTGGAGGGTTTTGAACAGAAGGGTTATATTATGTAATATGTTTTAACAGGATCACCCTGGCTGCTGTACTGAGAGGGATAAGGGGGGAAAGATTGAAGCCAGTTAAGAGACTATTGTGAAAATCTAGCAAAGAGATTACAGTATTTTAGACAATAATGATAGCAGTGGTGATAGTGAGATGTTGTCACACTCTGGATGTATTTAGACATGTAAATCCATTCATATTTTCCTATGGATTAGATGTGGAATGTGAGAGAGTCAAGGATGACTGCAAGGCTATTGGCCTGAGAAAAAGAAAGGATGAATTTGCAAAGAAAGGACTGGAATGTAAAAGACTATGGAAATTACAAATTTAGCAGTGGCAGAATCAGGAGTTTGGTTTTACACACGTTAAGTTTGCAATCTATTATTTTTCATCAAGTTTGTGTTGAAGAAAAATTTATATAATATACATTTAATCACTTTAAAGTGTATGATTCAGAGGCAGCTTGACCTAGTTCCAAAACATTTTCATCACTCCAAAAGGAAACCCTGTATCCATTAAGAAGTCACTGCCCATTTCTCTCTCCCTGAGTCCCTGGTAACCACTAATCTGTTTTCAGTATCTATGGATTTACCTATTCTGGATATTTCATACAAATGGAATCATATAATATGTGGCATCATGTGTCTGGCTTTTTGATTTAGCATATATTTTGCAGTTCATCTATGTTGCATCATGCATTAGTACTACATTCCTTTTCCTGATTCAATAATATTTCATTGTATGGATATATCACGTTTGTTTATACATTCATCAGGTGATTGAAATTTGCATTGATTTCGCATGTTGGCTATTGTGACTAGTACTGCCATTAACATTGGTGTACAAGTTTTGGGTTTTTTAAATATTTGTTTTCAATTATTTTGAACATACATATTTGATGTGTGGTAAAGAAATAAGTGACTGCCTTAGACTTTGCAATATACATTTACAACTAATCAAAGTCCATTTTCAAATAACACTATAACACTTCACAAGTAGTGTAAGTGCCTTATAATAACAAAATAATCTTATTTCCGCCTTCCCATTCCTTGTATCAATGCCATTCATTTCACTTATATATAACCATATACAAAATATAAACATTAGAATATATAATTGTATAAATTGTTGATATTATTTTGAACAAATTGTTATTTGTTAGAACAGTTAAAAGCAAGAACAATAAAAATTTTCATTTTACCTTTACTTGTCTCTTCTTTGATGATGTTTCTTGATGTAAATGTGAGTTTCTGTCCATATCATTTTATTTCTCTCTAAATAACTTCTTTTAATATTGTTTGCAAGGTAGGTCTACTGGCAATAAATTCCCTAAATTTTTATAAGCCTAAGAAAATTTTATTCAGCCTTTACTTTTTAAAAAAAGTTTAGATTCAAGGGGTACATGTGCAGGTTTGTTGCATGGGTATATTGCATGATGGTGATGTTTGGGTTTCTACTGAGGTCATCACCCAGGTGGTGAGCATGGTATCCAATGAGTGATTTTTTAACCTTTTCTTCCTCTTCCCTCTCCACTTTTGGTATCTCTAGTGTCTATTATTTCTATCCTTATGCCTGTTTGTAGCCAGTAGTATTCAGTTTTCTGTTTCAGTGATAATTTTCTTAGAATGATGGCCTCCAGTTGCATACATATTGCTGCAAAGCACATGATTTCATTCTTTCTTATTGCTGGGTATTATTCCATAGTGTATATGTACCACATTTTCCTTATTTAGGTCACCATTTTGGGCACCTGGGTTAGTTCCATGTTTTTGCTATTGTAAATAATGTTTCAATAAACATAAAAGTGCAAGTTTCTTTTTGATAGAACAATTTATACTCCTTTGGGTATATATCCAACAGCGGGATTACTGGACTGAATGATAAATCTAGTTGTTTAAGAATTCTCAAGACTTCCCGGCAAGATGGCAACAGAACCAGTTGGACTGTGAGAGTCTCTGCAAAAGCGAGTGTCCAGAAAGACTCTCTGTGTGAGTGGGTATGTGCCGGTGGGTGAGTGAAAGTCCATCTCAGGGGAGATGTGGGTTCATACACCTGGAGGTCTCCTCCGGAGGTGACTGCAACCTCCCACTGCCCTGAGATTGGAGACCCGAGAACGCAGGATCGTCTGCTGTTCTCCAGGCTCTCTTGAGAGGAAGCAGCAGAGAACAGCCATCACTTGGCATCTGCACCCAACCCACCCCACACCATCACCTGCAACAGCAGACCTGACATGAGAAGGCAGGTAGTGGAAATCTGGAATAAAGCTCCAACACCAGTGATGGGATACCAATGGGCGCCATCTTCTCAGTCCCAGGACCAGGCAGAGACTTGCATTGCCATGCCCAGCTCCACCCAGCCTCTATCTTGGGACCCAGAAGTTATTATCTCATCAGACTCAGAGAGACAGACTCTCCTCCTCCATGCTGGAAGAGGTACAGACTCGTCAGATCTGAGTGGGAGACTAGACAACAGCAGCAGCGAGTAGGGTGAGTCTAGATCTGATCTATCCTGTTCCCACAGTAGTCCATGGGTCATCTGACCCATGCTGAGAGCAACCCTACCAGCCTGAAATGAGAGTGGAGGGGAGGGCCTGGAGACCACAGCCACTCCCTAAAGTTAGGCCTGAAAGGAACCTGGACACACAGAAACTGCCAGAGAGTAAGTTTTTTTCTTGTTTGTTTTCTGTTTTAGTTTTAACTTTTTTCCTTCTCTTTCTGTTTTTGTTTACATTTTTGTATTGCTTTGTTTCTGTTATTTTATTTTATTTTAGATTTTCTGTTTATATATATGGGTATTCTTGAGGGAGAGTACACTAACAGGAAGATTTTTGTTTGTATGATTATCTGTATATTTTGATCTTTTTTGCTTTTTCTCTTTGTCTCTCTGTTTATTTGTTAGTTGGTATGCATGTCTGTTTTTCCTCTTCTTCTTCACTCTCTCAATCTTCCTTTCACTTTTCTCCTTACTTTTTCTATTTTTTTCCCTTTTCTTGCCTAATTTTACTTTCAGGAGGCAAACAGATACCCCACTACATAGACAGATTGTAAAGCAGAGGGAAGTGGGTTCCTGGGGGCCCACACATCTGTCAGCAGATACTGGGATCTGCAGACAGCTTCTGAATCACAGTTACCCTCAATCAAATCTCAAAACTGCAAAGAGCGCAGGCTACTACCCCAGTCCAACTTCAGAATTGAACAAAACCCAAGGATCTACATAAGGAAGAATAGGAGATTGAGCAAACAGAAATAAAAGATATTCCCCCTATCACTGAACAACAGAATTAAAGAGGTTAAAAAAAGAGGGGGAGGAAAACCTACACAAATGAAGAAAAATCAAAGGGAGAATATGAGTCATGCACAGACCTCTGGGAGGTCAGCCACTGAGAATACAGACTTCAGAATGCAAACAGTGAAGAGTCCCCAGAATGACTGGTCTCAAACCACAAACCCAGATATCAAGACATTAAGAGAGAAAATAAATAGAAATGAGGAGAGACAAGAAGAAAGAATGAAGGAGTTGATAACTGAGATAACAGCAATAAAGAATACAGTGAATGAAATAAACAACAATCTGATAAGCATGGAAAACAGAATTAACCAAGCAGAAGAAAGAATCTCAGAGTTTGAGGACTAAAATATGGAACTAACCCAAACTGTTGAAAACATTAAAAAAAGCTTAAAGTACAGAACAAAACCTCCAACAGATGAGTGATTATTTCAAGAGGCTAAACCTAAGATTAATTGGAATCCCTGAGGCAGATAGAGAGACAGAGACCACCCTGGAACAAACATTCCATGTAATTATTCAAGAAAATTTCCCTCATTTCATCAGTGACATGACCATTCAAAGAGAATCAGAGAATCAGAGAACCCCTGCAAGACAATAAATGAGAAGACCAACTCCCAGACACATGGTAATTTACCTATACAAAGTAGTTATAAAATAAAAAATTATAAAGGCAGCAAGAGAGAAAGTTCAGACTACCTACCAGGCATGACCAATTAGAATAGGAGCAGACTTATCTATGGAAACACTTCAGGCCAAGAGAGCTTGGAGCCCAATCTTGAAAGTTTTCGAAGATAAACAATTTCAAACAAGAATTACCTTCCCAGCTAAGCTAAGTTTCATCAGTGATGGAGAATTAAAATCCTTCCCAGATATTCAATCCCTAAGAGTTTACATTGCCTCCAGATCAGCTGTACAAGAAACACTTAAGAAAGTAATAAACACAAAGGAGAGGAAAACAAGACTGACAATGTCCTTCACAAGTATGCAGGAAAAAGATTGAAAACACACATGAATCAACCCCCAAAATCAAAAGAAAGACAACAAACAAATAAAAAAACAAACAGCAGCAACAACAACAAACTCTATAAGAACCTCATGACAGAGATAAACTCTCACATCTCAATAATTAGCCTGAATGTGAACAGACTAAATGAACCACTGAAAAGATATAGAATGGCAAATTGAATAAAATATCATGGGGCTACAATATATTGCCTCCAAGAGACTCATCTCACCAGAAAGGACACTCACAGACTCAAAGTAAGAGGATGGGAAACAAAATTCCATGTGAATGGAACACAAAAGAAAGCAGAAGTCACACTCCTGATATCAGACAAAATACCCTTGACGCTTTGAAAAATTTAAAAAGATACAGAAGGTCACTACATAATGATAAAGGGTTCAATCCATCAACATACATTATCAATTCTAAACACATATGTACCCCAAATAGGACACCAATTTTCATAAAGCAACTTCTAGGTAAAGTCCAGTCCTCTTTTGATGGACAGCATGGTTGCTTCCAGGTTCTTGCTATTGTGAACAATGCTGCGATAAACATACGTGTGCAGGTATCTTTTTTATAGAATGATTTGTGTTCTTCAGGGTATATTCCCAGTAAGGGGATTGCGGGGTCATACGGGAGGTTGGTGTTTAGAGCTTTTAGGAATCGCCACACTGCTTTCCAAAGAGGTTGCACTAGTTTACACTCCCACCAACAGTGTAGAAGTGTTCCCTTTTCGCCACACCCTCTCCAGCAACT
>CAUYQG010278196.1:0-84240 GCA_963574415.1 Tarsius wallacei
TGCTTGCCTGGAGACCCTGCAGAGGACTCTACTGAGATGGAAGCTTCTCGAGTTGACAATTGACCTCTTCAAGATTTTCCTCTACCTCCATTCACCTAGTGCCCTCAGAATCCATGCTTAGAGCTCGTCAGTACTTATTTGCAAGATATATATATATATATATATATATATATATCGATATATCTCAGGGGTGCCAAAAAATATACACACATTTTAAGAGATGTTATCTATGTATTACTTTTAGTTCACTATAATCAGAAGTGTCTGGATGCTGATGGTAGCTGCTTTGAGCACCTCTTATATTCGCAGAAGTCAAGTGTGACTTGTATTCATCTTTTGTTATAGGTATATATTGAGTATTACAATTTTATACAGGTGTTTCCTTTCATAAAATGTGTGTATATATATACACATTATATATATATATATATGGCACCCTCTGTACAGGGAAGAATAATACTTTTCTTCCCAGAAGAAATAAGGTAGTTTACAAAACTTTATACCAGCTATTGGTCTAGAAATGATGAGAGGAGGTAGAGGAAAATCTTGAAGAGGTCAATTGTCAACTCGAGAAGCTTCCATCTCAGTAGAGTCCTCTGCAGGGTCTCCAGGCAAGCAAAGGCTGTTATCCTCTACCAAGTGATGTAAGCCTCTTCTGCAGCCTTGGGGGTTTCAAGGGAATTGGAGGATTTAACATTCTCAAGTGTATTTACTCAGGTGTTCCCGTCTCAGAGTGTCAGGTCACATTTCTTTCACACCTATGCTTTTTCTCTCGCACAGGAGACAAGCCATATCTGTACTGGGAATCTTGCCTTCTCTATAATCCAGCGACTTTCACAATTAAGTTCTGGGACTAGTTTTTGGCCTGATGTGTAGTCCAGTTGCAGATGAGGGAGTCTTTAAATTTTATCAAAGATCCCCTTTGGTCTCCCTTCAGTGTAAAGGTATCTGTTTTCTGAGTTGAGCCTGTCATTATTTTTATTTAACTTATTAATAGAATTTTTAAAAATGAAAGAATTTCACAGTCTATAATTACCATTGACACCATGGCTCTCAAATGTCATAAATATTGCATGCTCTTCCACGGGTATTTCATTTTAGTTCACTACTGGTGAGGTTATTAATGTTTATGCTATAGAATGCCAAGAGTTTTCACTACACCAACTTCCACCACCAATGCAGCCTTTTGCTATCTGGCCAGCCAGTGACCCAACCGCAAAGTCGCCTCTGAAGATCTGTTTCCTAGAACCATTTCTAATTTCTTTTGTTGGGTTTCCCCAAGGGAATCAGACCCTGAGAGGGGGATAGTGTACCCTTTGTTTATTTGGGAGGCACAGATAAAACAGGCAGGGGAGTGTGAAGATGACACAAGAAAGGAAAAGTAACTCATCAGGTTGTTATTAAGCATAACTCCCAGGAAAGCTCTGGGGAAAGGTTAAAAGAAAAAAAAAAGACATACCTTAGAATTATTTTTACCAAGATGAAGGACCTGGGGGTGTCAAATTCTTGATCTCATTGGTTAAGGACTACTCTCTCCAGATGATGTTAATCCCCAGACATTTCGGGTCAGCTGTGCATTGACAAAGAAGGTTCTGGCAACAGTGAACAGCCTTCCTTCCAACACAGATGATAGTTTGGATGGAGAGTCACGTTGCCACTCACAGAATAGATAAGGGATCCAGAGGATATGCTGTATTTTTCACTTCTTATTGAAATAGTGATAAGTTCAACATAGTCTAAAATTGTTGGAATATATATTCGTAAATAGAGAAACCAGATAATTCTGTCACTTCAAATAGAACATAGTAATCACTTCACATCTTAAGCATAGCAATCAGAAAGACTTTTCTTTTTATTAAATAAGGGACAAAACACTCATGGAGCAGAATTGCTGAAAGAATTCAGGTATTCAAAAATTATTTAGTAAATGTCTTTCTAAAGTGAGGATAAACAGATGTACCAGCTCAGTCTCTACTATCAGGTGCATAATAGGTGAACATTAGTGAGAGCTCATTGTTACCACTGATTTAAGTAAAGTATTTAATACGAAGCTATTTAAAGAAACTATGTTAGATTAGTGATTTATTTTTCATAGATTAGTACTTGACTACCGATAATTAAGCCAGCAACAATACTTAAATGCAACACCTGGGAAAATTTTCGCTTGGAAAGTCACTAAAAATTGATCCACACTTTGAAATATCACATCACTCACAGCAGTGCTGCTAGTGGTATTTAAACTCATAAGAAACACTTGGATTTATTCTTTTAATTATTTAATAAAGTATTTGTCGAGCACATACTATGTGGTGGGCATAGCTCTTAGTATGGAAAAAACAACAATTAACTAAATAGAACAAATAAATGCCTTTCTGGAGTTTTCACAGCCTTCACCTGTGACTGTAGTTTTATCATATTTTTACCTGGGGATTCAAGTATCTGATTATTTCATTATATGTTCTAGTGTTATGTCTGAGCATTTATATAGATAAATAACACTTTTATTAGACATTGCCTTTATTCCTCCTTTATGCTAAATCTAGGGTATTGTATTTTTAAAATTATGTGTGTAGGTATTATTCTTGCATTTAATTTCAGGCTAGTACAGGGAGCATCCCACATTATTCATGATAGAAGGGGGTATTACGTCTGATGGAGTTGATAAACACTTCATTAAAGTACACACATTCTTGTAGTCGAGAAAGTGATAAGGTCCTTGGGATCCATTATATAAAATGCCAGCCTGGAGATTCTACAGTCAGTGTCCTAGCATCTTCAGAAAGATGTAATGCCCACTAAAAATGCATATGCTTTCCTTCTCAAGTTGCTTTATCACCCAAAAGAATACACTATTAGCATCTATGAACTTTCTCAACTAGAAATCATCTGGGTTCTTTTTGTTATGCTGTTGAAATATGAACTCTCCATAGTGCAGTAGTGAGGAAAGAATCCAAGACTACATTCCCAATTCTCCCACTCTGCTTTCCTCAGTTTCAGAGACAACTCCCAAGTCTCGCTCTGTGACCCGAGTTTCCTTCCATAAACCTGGATCTGCACATGCATTTTTCAGTTGGAGGTTCTCATTTGCATATTCAGCAGGTATCCCAAATCCCAGACAGATCTCCTTTTCCATTCTCATTCCCAAACTTACTCTCTCTATCTTTTCTCCCTCTGTGAATGGCATCCACCCTGTTGAATAGGGAAAGACTAAAGAATCCTCCTGGATGTTTCCCTCGTATCCAAGCCACCTACCTCCTGACCTGCTGTGAAATTTTCATCATTCTCTGTGGAGGCAGGAAGGCCATGGGAAAAAGAAGAAGAAATTTTTATCATTCTATTTCTATTGATACTACCCCACTTTAGAAGAGCATCCTTTCTAGCCTAGATGACTAGAAAAGCTTCATATGTTCTCTCCTTGCCTTGATACCATCTGGTGTTGTCTGTTTCTCATCCATTTTTCTCTTTATAGAATCTAGAGTAATCCTTCTAGAAAGAAAATCTGATTATGTCCTGTCCGTGTTAAAAATCTTAGTGGCATCACATTACCTCTGGCTCAGATTTAATTTTCTACTTTCTTTTTCTCCAATTCTAGTTCTCTACTCATAAACTTCAACTCATTCCTCAGGCTTCCTTGGAGGTTTTCCATCCATCTCTCTGACCACCCACACAGGTCTAGGATTGATGCCTTTCCTATGCACTCCCAAAGCGTCCTATCCCACTGCCTTGGCAGAGCTCATCCCTATATGTGACAATTACCCCGTAGTTTCTCACTTATTGTCTTGTTCCATATTGGAATCCTGAATATAGATGTGGGCACAGTAAGTGCCCAATATGTTCATCAAGTTACTAAATAAATAGCGTATATTCAATGTTAATATTTATATATGTATATTCATATATTTATGAAATCAATGAGTATTTTTTAATTAAAAGATTTTTTGAGCAATTTTAGGCTTAGAGAAAATTTGAGCAGAAAGTTTCTGTATGTTTCCTCATCTCCCTACCTTAAACTCCCTATTTTTAACATCTTGCATTAGTATGATACATTTGTTATAACCCATGATCCATTATTATTAACTTAAGTCCATTGTTGAGATCGTGGCTTGCTCAGTTTCACATTTTTCTTTGTTTCTGGCACTTCCAAATAAATCAGAAAATTACATTATGTATCTTACAAAAGTAAAATGGCATTTCTGAATATTTCAGTCTAAATATGGGCAAACATGGGTGATATTGTCTAATACACTTAATTCATTAAGCAAATATTTTTTAAGTAACACAAATACTTGAAGGACAGCCCTAGGTTCTGAAGACTCGAAGCTGAATGAGCGAGGCACCTGCCGGTACTTAGCTCCTTGTGGAAGAGCCAAATAGTGTGGGGCAGAAGGGGAGTCTTGCAATGGGACACGCAGGGTGCCACTTCAGTGAGGAATGGGTTTTTTGAATCAGACTTTACATGGAGAAGGTGACTAAGGGAAATTTACCAGAGGATGTGATACTTTGAACCGGATGCTGAATTTCAAATAGGATTTAGCAGATAATAAGGGAAGCAAAAGCATTCTAATTTGAAGAATAGCCATATGAATGCATAAAGCCTAAAACAAGATAGCTAAAGAAAAGATGAACCCAAGTTACAAATCAAGAAAAAGGGGCATGAGTCGGTTAAGGAAGGGCCTTCATTTCTAAGCTAACGTTTTGACTTTTTTCTTCGAAAAATAGAAAGAATCAGAATATTAAGCGGGGATATTATTAGTTATTTTTGTATTGAAAAGATCATTTTCCATTGCTAGAAGAAAGTAAGTTTTAAAATACGAGCTTATGTAAATGTACATATATGTCCAAATTTTTAAGATAATCACTGGTGAGATAAATATAGGTGTACAATTCTCAGATCACTAGAAAACCAAAAAAAAAAAAAAAACGAAGCAAATCTTGGGTAATGCAGCAAAATCAGTGAACTGATTTTGGAGATATAGATCAGTTGTGAAAACTTGAGAGCATAAAATATTACAGAAGTAAATGAATGTGTTAAACCCCACTACTTGAAAACTCTGAGTTTAGATTGCCAAATGAAAGTCAGCTAAAATATAGGAAGACTTAAAGCTGAAATAATATAAACAAAATTGAATTAATGTATATGAGAAAAATTAAAAGTGAAAGCATTAATGGAAATAAGATTATACAAATGATCATCACTGTCATCACCATTATTATATTCATCACAGTAATTCTTTGTTTACCATGCTGTCAAGTATTATATAATGATGAAGAGTATAATATAACATAAGGATTTAATCATCAAAAACATTTATGAGGCAAATAATATACTTTGACTAGAACTACATGAAACAAAAGCATTTAAAATAAAAAAGATAAGTGGGAAAACATAATTATGTTTGAAACTATCTCTATGATGATGAAATAATCAGAAATCAAATTAAATTGAGAAATTGAATAATAGAATTAATATTTTAGTTTCTAGGCAGAAAATATATACATTTAAAAAATACTCAACTATTCATAAGACATTTATAGATATTGATTATATCCTGGGTCTCAAAAATTCTCAAAAGAAAAAGAATAAATCATACCCATCCTCTTTATCTTATTTTAGTGAAATAAAAATGAACAAGGAACATACTAAACCACATAGGAAAAGTAATAACCTAAAGAACTCTGAAGTCAAAGAGGACATCAACTTCTCAAGTCAGACTGTTTCGAAAAATAGAAAACAGACAAATATGCACTCTGGAAAATGTGTGCCTGCAAAATAGGAAAAAATAAAAATAAATGAGCTAAATATTCTAGATGTGGGAGGCGGTATTCTATGCGACTCCAGGATTTCTGCCCCTTGGTAAACACACACCTTTTCCCATTCTTCATCAAATACCAATTTAGATACTGATGTAAAGAATTTTGCCAATGTAATTAAGATCTAAAACCAGCTGACCTTAAGAGAAGTAAATATCCTGGTGTGCCTGGCCCAATCGCGTTATCTCTTTAAATCTCTGTCTAGAGATAAGAGACTAGAAGTCAGAGATCCAAAGCATGAGAAAGATTGAATGCATTGTGGCAGGCTTGAAGATGGAGGAGCCACACAGCAAGAAGTGTCTGTGTGTGTGTGTGTGTGTGTGTGTGTGTGTGTGTGTGTGTGTGTGTGTGTAAGGGAGAAGTTAGAAGCTCAGAGAAGCTACTGGGTAACAGCCAAAATGGACCCAGGGATCTTATTCCTTTTAAAAAATTGTTTAATTTTGAAGATGTGGAGTACAATTCAGGGTTAGGTATACAAATGTTCATTATGCAGGTACTCTTGTTGATGAGGTGTGCCCCCCCCCACCCCGGGCAGTTACCAACTACTGCCAATCCTGCCCCCCCCCGCCCCTTTCTGGCAGTTTCCCACTACTGCCAATCCCTTTCTTATAGTATTATGATAATTGTTCAAGGTCTGCTTATGAGTGAGAAGAGGCGGGACTCAGACCTCATTCTTATACAGCAAGGGAATGAATTCTGCGAACAACATGAATGAGCTTAGAAATCGATTTTTTTCTTAGAACATCCAAAAGAAGATTCCGTGTGACCAACATCTTGAGCTTTTGCCTTATGAGCCCCTGAGAGGAGAACCTAGTAATGTCAAGCCAAACGTCTGACCTAAATAAGCTCATAAGTGAGTGTTACTTTAAGCTGCAAACGTGACTGTAATTTGTTTTGCCACAATAAATACTAATGCAGAGATAGTAAAAGTACTTTCAAATAACTTTCCTGAAATCAGGAAAAAAGAAGTTGTAAAGATGACAACATAACTTAATAAGTAAGGAAGTTAGAAATGAAAATATAACTAATGCTAGTTATTTAAAAACTATAATGGTAGATAAACCTTTTAAAGATACTCATGGGAAAACATGTGAGAATAGTAATTCTAAACATTAGGCATTTGAAAGGAGATATAACCTCAGACATTAAAAAAATCAGATTAATTATGTACATGAAATTGTGCTCATGAAATTTAAACACTCAGTGAAATAGTAAACTTTTTGTGATTAAGTTAGGTTATCAAACTAATAAAGAAATTGCTCAAATAATTTGATGATTCATAGGTTTCATAGATGAATCTCTACAAAGTTTTAATTTTTATTTTATTTTATAACATATTGACAAATTGTATCTGTATATAAGTATGGTGTTCAAAGTGGTGTTATGATTGTTGAATACAATGTGAAAAGATTAAATTAAGCTAATTAAAATATCCATCATATCAAATATTTAATATTTCTTGTGATGGGAACATTAGAAATTTACTCTTCGCACTATTGAAATATACAGAACTCAGTTATTAGCTCTATTCACCATGCTATGCAATTGATCTTTGAAAAATAAAAATAAAACTATCTCTCCCGTCTAACTGAGGTTTTATACCCTTTGATTTTCATCTCCTCCTTCCTCCCAACTTCCAGCCTCTGGCAACCTCTATTGCATTCTCTGCTTTTGTGATTTCAAATGTTTTAATTTCACCTATAAGTGAGAAAATGTAGTATCTGTCCTTTTATATTTGGGCTGTTTCCCTTAACATAATGTTTTGTTCATGTTGTCACAGATGACAGAATTTTTTCCTTTTGAGGGCTGAATAGCATTCCACTGTGAATATATATACCACATTTTCCTTATTCATTTACCCTTTAATGAACACTTAGTTTGATTTCATGACTTGGCTATTGTGCATAGTGCTGCAAACTTCTAAAAAGACCTTTTTGTTTCGTTTTTTTTTTTTCAATCTCTTCTAAGCACAGAATAAAAAAGAGAAACTTTCTAATACATCTTATTAAGCTAGTATCATGCTGTTTTAAACAACTCCTAGCAGACATCAAATAAACAGAACAAAACCAAAATGACACAGCAACTTGCAGACAAATTTATGAAAGTTACTAGTAAATCAAATTCAACAAAATATTACATTTGGAAAGTACCATTATTAGGAGAGATACTCTGTGGGAATTTAAGAGTTTTTTAATTGTTAGAAAAAAGTAGACTGCCATAACCAATCACATTACATGAGAAAAAATTTAAAAAATGATGAACTTTATGACAGATGCCAAAAGATCTTTAATAAATTGAACTCAATTCTTGATATAAAAATATTTCCTTGCCAATTACTATTATAATATGTTTTGTTCAACTAGGCAAAAGGCAAACATTTAAGCCAACATTGTACACCAGTTGAAATCTTAGAAGACTTGCCCATTTTAAAAATAATCAGAGTGAAAAATGAATTTGGAGAGCAATGGAGTTAAAGGTCTACAGTTCAGGCAGAATAAAAAAAGTGGCAAATCATAACTTGTTTTAGATTGTAATAAGTATAGAATCAGTTCTAAAATCTATAGGGTAATCAATAAAAGTAGTTATGAGGTAATATAAGGAAATCATTCTCATAATATTTGACAAAATCAAGTCAGCAAGAAAGAGTAAAAAAAGTAACATTGTACAGTAGTAAACAATCACTGCTATGTCTACTACTATTTTAAATGTAAATAGACTAAGTTTATCAAGGAAATAACTATGATGATCTTGGAAAAACATAACTGCTACATACTGCTTTATAAGAATACACTTCAAATATAAGAACACAGAATGGTTGAGAGTGAAATAATGAAAAAAAAAAAGAGGAGGCAACACTAATAATAGAAAACTGATGTAACTATACTAATCAATACAAGTTAAAGTAGATTTCAAAATAAGAAAATGACTAGAGATAAGAGGAATATTTTAAAATATACATGAGTCAACCAATAGAAAAATATCACAATACTAAATCAGTATTTATCCAATATCTTAACTATATACTACAAAACCTAATGGAGAAAAGAAGAAATCTGCAATCAGTTAGCACACTTCTCTCTATAACTGATAGAAAATGAAAACAAAAACTGAGAAGATATGAACGACTAAATTTTTAAACATGAACTAATTGATATAAGTATACATGTACAAAATGTAACCATGTGCTAGGGACTAAAGGCAACTTAAACAACATCCAAGGATCAAAGTGAGTCCAGTTATGTTATGAGAAGACATTAATGCAGAAGTCAATAATAAAAACAAAATTAGAAAAATCCCAACTGCACAGTATTGAAAAAGATATTTCTTTTTTTTCCAGATATTCAACTTAATCTGAATTTATCCTTAAAAAAACATTCATAGGTGTATGTATGAAAAGACTCAGGTTCAAACACGTCTTTTATTTCAATAACTTTAGGGGTACGAATGGTTTTTGATTACCTGGATGCATTGCATAGCAGTGAAAAAGTCTGGGTTTAAGTGTACCAATCACCTCAACTGTGCACACTATACCCAGTAACTGATTTTTTCATCTCTCCCCCCCAAAACCCTGCCCCTTCTGAGTCTCCAATGGCCATTATATCCTTCTCTGTGCCTTTGCAGACCCCTAGCTTAGCTCCCACTTATAAGTGAGAACATATTTGGTTTTCCATTCCCACATTACTTCACTTAACGTCTCCGGTTAGCATCTCAAGGTTCAGGTTTGAAATCAAAACAAATTAGAAAATAATTTGTAGTGAATAATAATGAAGATACCACATTACAAAATGTGAGTGAGATGCAAAACCTCCACTTCCAGCCAAGCCTGAATAATACCCCTTCTTCTTAATAACTAGGGAATAGGGAAAAAATATATGAAACAAAGGTTTGCAGACACTGAACAACAAACAAATAGTGCAGAAATGTGATCCATGACAGAAAAGTAGCCAACAAAGTGGGCACCACAGGAGCTAACTCTGGAAGCATTTTCCAACCGGCAGCACCAGAGAAATCCAGACACATTTAAGGTCTTGCTGAACTGAGGAACCAGAGAAGTGTGTTTAAGAGGCCACAGCAAGAACGTGTGGGAAAAATACATTCTCTTATTACATTCTTACTGTTTGTTATGGTCTGTGATGAAGTGAGTACAGGAAAGAAGAACAACATTTAAAAGTACATTAATCCAATTTACATTAGATAAATGGGTCGGGCGTGGTGGCTCATGCCTGTAATCCCAGCAGTTTGGGAGGCAGAGACGAGAGGATTGCCCGAGCCCAAGGGTTTGAGACCAGCCTGGGCAACTTGGCGAGACCTCACCTCTACAATAAATAAAAAAAATGAGTCAGGCGTGGTTGGCACGCACCTGTAGTTCCAGCTACTTGGAAGGCTAAGGTAGAAGGATTGCCTGAACCCAGCAGGTCGAGGCTGCAGAGGCTGTGAGTATGCCACTGCACTCCAGCCTGGGCGACAGAGTGAGACTCCAACTCAAAAAAACAAAAACAAATCAGAATTTATTAGATAAATGAGGAAGTAAGAAGTAAGTTCATTTGCCACATTTAAAAACTTTGAATATTGATATACATGGGTGTTCATTCAAATTGTGCAAAAAAGCATTTGGTATGGGTATTGTTCTTACACACACACACACACACACACACACACACACACACATCTACAAATTACCAATATAGGATGAGGTCTTCTCTGATTTAGCTTTTCCAAAGGTCTTATAATATTTAATGTCTAAATTTCAAAAGCATATTCTTGGAATTCTTCTGCCCATAAAAATGTTTATAAATGTTTATAGAGACACATGATCAATATAGGTCCTGAAGATTCTCATGAGTATAAAACTTACCTGTTTTTCAGATTAACTATAGGACCCTTTATTTATTGTTCTCACGGTTCAGAATCAGCCAGTTTGACAAAAATCCATGTATTTTTGTTTTAGATTATGAGTTCATTGGTGGTTGCCAAAGTGTGGACACTTCTTTGCTCATTTTCTCACCTACTCAACACTGTGCTTATGCCATGTTAGAATAAGGCATAATTCTTCCCCAAAGGAGCTCACACCTAGGGGTGACCCACACTCTGTGACATTGGCTAAGGATGATAATAATAATGATAATAATTACCTTTACAGGGTAGTTGTGAGTTTATATAACACCATATATGTAAAGGTCTTAGACACTGCCAGGCACATAGTAAGTACTCAATAAATGTTAACTTTTTTTTTTGCCATAATGAGATCAGAAAAGGAATGATCATATCTGGGTATTGGGTATATATTGAGGGTGGGGGGCAGTTGCGTAGGGCTACAGAATCTCTTTCTTTATCTCAAAGAACTATTTATGGAGAGCATAATCTGGGCTACAAGCACTTCTAAGTCCCAGGGATATAGCAAAGAACAGACTTTTAAAAAGTTATTCTTTGAGCATGTATTTTAGTTTATGAGATGGACAATAAAGAGTAAAAAAAAGTAAAGAATTAATTGTGTTATGGAGTAAGTGCTACTTTAGTAGAAAAAAAAATCTCTCTATGATATTGCAATAGTTTAGGACTGGGGGTGGGTGATGGTTTGAGCTCAAGTGCTAAAATGGGGAGAATTTGCCTGACAGATGGTGCCTCAAAATGAGAAGCGCAAAATCTTCCAGAATAACCACAGCAAGAGAAAATGCAAGGATGCTAGAAACATCATGGTTATCTTAGAAAATTAAAAAATTATAATCTGGCATCTTTTAAATAATTCTTGTCTACAGATCTTACAATAGAACCTCTAAAGAAAAATGAGGTTTGTTAGTGGTTTTAATATATGGGGATATTGGTATAATTTTTCTCACAGTGCTTTGTGTCCAGATTTAATACACATTCACAGTCTCTTAGTGGAAACAGATCAGTTGTGAGATCTGGGAGGATAAATGCTCAATTAGAAGAAGCACACTTCAAAGGGCATCTTCACATGGTTTGGGGACAATGGTTTAGCCCTAGAAAAGTTCTCCTTCATTCTTTGTCTTACAGAATATTTGCTTTAAAAAGCCATCCTTCTAAAAAAAGTGTCCAATAATTTCTTTCCAGAAATGGGATTATAGGAAATAGAAGTAGCCAGCAATAAAGTCTTTGCTACCAAGAAAGATACCTGACACTAACACAAAAGAGTATTTATTTGTGGAACAGTTTGCTATTTGAATGTTTTAAAATTTTTATTTTGCTAACATTTAAAATTTCTGTTTTAAAATAAAGCAAACACTTTTTCAATGTAAGCCAAATTAGAAATGAAGATTTCACACCATTATTCATACAAATAAATGTAACATCCCCCACCTCCCCAGACATAAAATGTAGAAATATTTTTCCCAATAGGAACAAAATGTTAAATGGGTTTTAAAATGTATCAGAATGTGGGGCTTTCTTCTGATTATTATCAGAGTTTAATTTGCAAAAACTCTTTTTACATTCTTAAAAATGATATCTGCTCTCATTATATAACTTATATTTTTATTTCAAATTTTTCCAAATAAGAAAAACTCATTTTCTTTCACTAAACATTTTATTTTTTCTATTTGAAATTTTTATTAATAAAATATTCCCTCTTAAGGTAACTATTTTTGTGATGCTCTTTTCTAAAAGTAACATTTGAAAACTATCTTTCCTCAAAAAAAAGTACTTGACTTTTCATAAGCAAATTTTGTTTAAAAACAAACATCTTTAAATATTTTGACCTACAAAGTACAACTCTTAATGACAATTAGAATATACATCTATATAGATTACTCTTGTGCCAAAGAAACCACTCACACTTATATACTGAGGGCTGACTCCCATTAGTAGGTCCAGATGGAATAATTTAGATATTGACATAATAAATTAGTATTTATAAGTGATTCCAGATGTTTCGCAAAAGTTTAAATTTTTTAGCTCGATAAGTCAATTGCAGTAAACCCAGAACATCAATTTTTTTTTCAGGTTATATCCAAGGGTCATTTGGTCCAATCTTCTCTATCTTTTAAATGTACACTATATTTCTCATAATAATTGATTATCAATGATGACCATGTGACCCAACAGTGTCCTAACTCATCAGAAAAGGTTTTATGATGTCCACTATCACTATGCTTTTTTTTTTTTTTTTTTGAGTTGGAGTCTCACTCTGTCTCCCAGGCTGGAGTGTAGTGGCATGCTCACGGTCACCCCAGCTTACCCTGCTGGGCTCTGGCGATCCTTCTGCCTCACCCTTTCAAGTAGCTGAAACTACAGGCACGCTACCACACCCAGCTATACTGTGCTTTTTAAGGCAGGAAAGGATGCTAAGACTTCTCCAAAATATGTTCTTTAACAATGACTGAATTTTATAAAGGATCCAGTTAACCATGATATTTATTTTATTATAATGGTATACTACCTAAGGATCCTATTTGAACCAGAGTTTATTAACCCCTTTTTTCAGAGTACATGAAAGGTTAAGTGCACCACCAAAATGGTGACTTATTCCTTACCTTTCACTTCTGAACCTTGACAAAGAAGTAATTCCCATGAGAATCCTTGCTGATTCAATAGTTTCCTATCTTTACCTCAATCTAAGAGACTGGTGTCAGATTCCATTTTTTTCCTCTTCCTACTTAACCGCAACATTTTGAAGGATGTCTGTGCCATCTACACTCTCCAAAATACCTTGACTTTTAAGCATTTAAATGAGTCAGCAGGCACATCTGTTCGTTAGAGTACCATCATCACCATTCTACAATATTAATTTATTCAATCAATATGTCTTAAAAGTATTCTCCTTGCTTATACTTCTAACTAGCAACTCATGTGGGCTTGTCTTCAAGGAGATCACAGCTCAGCAAGGAAAACAGACATCCATCAATGAATAGGCACACACAATCATAAAATTTCAACTCTGGCAATGGCTACAAAGAAGAGGTGCTCAGTGGAACAAGACCCCAGGATTTTGCTTAGCCAGGTAGTTCCTGTAAGGCTTCATAAAAAGTGGCTTAAGAGATGTGACTGGGAGAATGAGTGAAGTTGAACTTGACTCAGCAGGAAAGGAAAAACACTGTTGGGAATAACTGCTTGAGTAAGATCCTCATGGAGGGAGGGAGCACCGCTGATTTAGGATGATGGCTCCTGGGAGGAATTATGGAGGGTTGAGTGAGAGAAGAGCTGGAGAGGTGGACAGAGCTTGCATCATTTATAGTCTTTATGGTAATTTTGTCCTATTACCTTGAAATTTTTTATGATCTTCAGCTTCAAAACTGAAGGCTTTTAAGCAGCAGTGGGCATAACGTGAGCAGATCAACAGTTCAAAAAGATTTCTTCTGCTATAGGGTGAAGCTGGACCCTCATGCCATCTTCTGCTAGGCCTGCCTGAAATTTACACTTCTCCAGAGGCATTTCAGGTCTAGGAAGCTCTGGGAATTTTCAGTGACATCTCTTGTTCACTTTCAACCCACAGAGAGATTCTATGCCTAGTGAGGACCTGAGTCAGAAACATTATTGCAGAGCAAATAGAATCATCCATGCCAAGTCTTCAGGAGTGAAGGCATCAGAAAGCTGTGCCGAGGATTCTGCCATAGAGATCTACTCTGCTGAAATGATATTATCAGATGCACGGTAGCATTAAGAATCACTCCTTACTGCCTGTAGTTCATGTCTAGAACTCCAGATGATAGTTTGAAGAATTCACTACTGCAATCTTCTCCACACTCTCACTTAAGATGTAGCATTTTCAAAACTCAACCTATTGTGTTGCCGTGAACTTTCACTTGCGTCTTAGCCTTCTACAATTATTTAATCACCCATAATTTCCATCTCCACAAATATTTTATTCTATATGGGAAGGGACACCCATCAAGCTACACACAAAGAATAAAGAGCATTTAGGTCTATATTATCATGTGGCTTTCACTCCTAATTGTGCCTTTGATCATGCTTTGTATCATATGTAGAATCCTAGGTATTTAACAGATTACTTCCTTTTACTTACGTTTATGTTACATGGTTGTTCTTATACTATAATCTTTTACAGGGGAAGGAAGATGGGAAGAGAAAGGGGTTTCAGTGTGGCATTAAATTGAAAGCTTGTAAAATAATTTTTAAGATGACAAACTATAAAATATGCGAATGTCAATTACATTGTTGTCTACATAATCACTAGAAGCATAAAATTATGTCACCATGTATTATATATTTTTAACTTTACTACTTTCTTCTTGATTTATCAACATATATAAGTGTATGTCTGTTTAGGCCTGGATAAAAGAGGAACTTCCTTTCTTTAATCTATTCTCTCATTTGTGATAGAAAACTCTATAGCCTATATCAGTTAGTACAGTTTAAGTCATGTGGCTGTAACAAACAACACCCATCTTGGCTTTTGCTCAGGTCCACTGCATCTGGATTAGGGACCTTTTGGCATTAACAAACAGGATATGAATGCTCTAATATGTTCTGAAGATTCTGCTTCAATGCCAGATTGAGAGGTTTGCCATAGCAGGAAATTATTGGAGAACTGAGGCCAAGTAATTAAATACTTTACTGGAGAAGATATGCCCACTTACATTTTATTGGCCAGAACTAATCACAGGTCACACTTAAATTCAAGTAGGCAGGAAAACATAACTCTCTGTGTACTGAGAAATGGAAAAACATAGTTATTAGTCAACACGAATGGTGTCTTCCATTTGGTGTATCTGATGATATCACTGGCCAATATTTGGAATATTATAATTATCTTTTAATTCAATTTACATCTTTATTAAAAATGTTAATAATAAAAATGATGTCCAATTTTAAAACATAAAAATTTATTCTCTCTATATAACCTCTATATTCTATAATCTCTATCCTTTTGATAATAAGCATTTTTAGTGCTTTTATTCCAATCAATTAGTATGGAACAAAAACTTTGAAATTACTATACCTACCTTTTGTAAGTAATACTATTACTATTTTTAGATTCTAGATGAGAACATTTATTTTTAGACAGACTAATCAATTTGACCAACGACTTACAGCCAGAAAAAGACAGTCAGGATTTGAATCTAAACCTATAAAATGTTTAATTAGTAGATAGTAGAGGTTTCCTTGTTTAGATTTCAATCCACCTCTAAAGTTGAGATCTTTTCACCTCTTCTATAAGGCTCTCAGACCCTTATTTCCCTAAAATCACTCTTCTCCCTCAGCTATTCAAATGCTTGTCTATTTAAATTGAACTCAACTCAATAGTGATAATAATATTAATTAAATTAATTACAAAATCAAGTTCATGTCTCTGGTTTCAACAGTAATGTATTACAAGCTGACATCTACTTACTGACTTGTTTGTAGAAAAGCTGTCATTCTTCAGTAAGAGCTCCGTTATTTTCATGATTAGCTGCAGCAAAATCACCTAGCAAATAATTTTATATATGATTCCCTGTGCGTATTGGGCACAAATATTAGGATACAGATATGAATCAGAATATGCTCTGTACAGTTCCAAATGAAATATCAGCGTGAACATTCTGAAGGTGGGATACACAACACAGGTGGGTTTCTAGCGCCTTTTGCAAGGACTGGCACCTCAACCCCTCTTCAGCCAACCACGCTCACAGCCACTTGTGCCCTTGTCATTACCAGGATCTGTCTACTTCCTAATTCATAAATTCAGATCTTCCACTCTCTGAACACAACCTCCTACCAACTCAGACCCCTTGTGGTGACTCCCCCAAGCTTATCCATGTAATTTATGGAGACTTCCACATCTTGACCCCACTCCTTTCTGTCTATCTGTCACCCACTTTCTCTTTTCATTTTCTTCCCATCTGGCTTATATTCCATGGTCTACTATTTCAGCTTTCATTAATTACATGAATATCTCAGAGGAAATCTTCTCAACAGGTCCAAAGCTAAAATCACCTTTTACCAAACCCGCCCCCTTTTCTGTGTTCCAGGAAATGGTATCGCCATCCGTTCTGTTGTCTTGACCAGAAATCCAAGGGCCATCTCTGAATCTCCCTTCTCCCTCACCTCACACAGCTAGTCATTTACTTGTTGATTTTACCTCCTAAGTAGCTTTCGAATCCATCTGTTTCGTCCTTCTGATAGCACCCAGCTGCGCCCTAGATTATAGCCTGTGTGGATTGCTGCAATAGTTTTTTAAGTGGTTTTCCTATTTTCAGTCCTGTCTCCCTCCTGGCAATTCTCCAGACTGCAGCAAGATTGACCTTTGAAAAATACAGATCTGCTCATGTTAAATTTCTATGCAAAATCCTGCATGATTTTCTATTGCCCTTCTGATAAATTTGGAAGTCTTTTTTTTTTTTTTGAGTTGGAGTTTCGCTCTGTCACCCATGCTGGAGTGCAGTGGCACGCTCACAGTCACCGCAGCCTCGACCTGTTGGGCTCAGACGATCCTTCCGCCTTAGCCTTCCAAGTAGCTGGAACTACAGGAAGGCGCCACCACGCCCAGCTAATTTTTTTTTTTTAATTGTAAAGATGAGGCCTTGCCAAATTACTCAGGCTGGTCTCGAACCCGCGAGCTCAGGCAAACTTCTCACCTCGGCCACCCAAAGTGCTGGGATTATAGGCGTGAGTTGCCACACCCGGCCTAAATTTGAAATTCTTTAGCGTGGTTTGTGAACCCTTACCAGATTTTGCAGTAGGCTTTATAGACTACTGTTTTTCTAATCCATATCACCCACTTAATTCTTAGACTTTAGGTCTATTGGACTTTCGATCTCTATAGATTGTGACAATTAAAAAATGAAATAATCCCAGGACCATAGCACATGTTTTCTAGGACGAAGGAACTCTTTTTTTCCTCCTCTCTACCTTTTCTACCTTCATGTTCCTAATTATTTGTCCTTCTTAAGATCCTACCATTGGTTTTTCTCTTCTTTAGACTCTTAGGTCTGATTTAGATGTCCTTCTCATGCACACTCACTCTCCCCAAGGATTTCACATGGAAGTATATTTGCTGGTTTTCCTACCCATTCCCTACAAAATTCACCCTAGAAATTGTCCCCAGAGGTTCTCCGTGCATCTATTCCAACACATTTTCTATTAAACCATCTTCATCTATTTTAGCATTTCTAGATGAAATTCCTTGTGCTACCTCCAAACCCATTTTCTGAAATAATCTTTAAAAAGTGCTTTCAACATTTCAGATCCCATAGGAAGTACATGATATAAATTTAGAGTATATCATGCGTATCTTTGAAGTATATTTCCTTTGCAAAAATACTTGAATGACAGAATCACAAAATAAGGTACGGTTCCGTCTTTCTCCAATTATAGGTAGTCAATTATGTCATAGAGTTGTAAGTGCCATTAAAGTGCAAAATATGCATTTTGATAAGAAGGGGTTAATGGGGTTTTTTTAATACTAAGTTATAAAGTCACCTAGAAGGACGATATTTTCAAGTTTCTATTTTAGTGCCAGTGACATCCATTTCAATTTTGCTTAGCTTACAAATTGAAACAAGAAGGAAAGTTTTTTTTCCCCCTAATTGCTCACATTACAAAGTTTGGAATATGAAAAATCAAGCTGTGTTCTCTCTGGTTCAATATCACCTCAAGTAATAAAGTTTCTGCAATTAGCAATTTACTGACAGTTTGGCTGATGATGCATGAGGCCGGATGGAAGCCAGCTTTCTCTTCCATGGCTGGAATATCACAGCATAGCTAAGGGAAGTGTAAATTTTGGAAGAAAAGCCAGCGGATATTTCTAGAAGACACCCAGGGAGCTAATACGCTGAATAAGAAGGTAACATTTTTTACGCAGTTACCTTTCCTGCATACAAGCAAACCATGGCTGCAACTCGTGGCTATCATTTTATTCCTAGCTAATGGAGCTAGAATCTTTTGGGTTTTTATCAGTGCAAATCTTTACAATTACCATTTCATGATTTGTAGTTTGTGTGTACTTCACAATTGATCCAAGTTATCCTGGATTAATTTAATGAAAATAAAAATACTTCCTAAG
This sequence comes from Tarsius wallacei, assembly GCA_963574415.1. Classification (NCBI taxonomy): domain Eukaryota; kingdom Metazoa; phylum Chordata; class Mammalia; order Primates; family Tarsiidae; genus Tarsius; species Tarsius wallacei. The sequence continues at coordinate 18,773 of CAUYQG010278196.1, forward strand.
GTTTATACCTCCCTAAGAAACTGGGCTATTGCAAAATAAACTCCCTCCCCACTCCTTCATAATGCCAAATAAAATAATTCTTGCTTATCAAACTGATATAGAAGAGTATATCCTTAAACTAAAAAGCTATGTGAGAAATATTTGAAAACTGACTATTTTTACTCATCTTTTGCTGACTTAATTTTAATCTATATATGCTATCATCAGAACTCTGTGTAGAATTTACTCTCCAATATAAGACACAGTCTTAACTTTCCTCCAATTTCTTTTTCTCTAAATTACTTGTCTTTTATCTAACTCTCTATAACACTTCATTAAAATATTTATTTACCTCATTGACAAACAGGTGGTCCTAAAATTTCATTTGACTTTCAGACTGTCCGCTTTTTCTCCATTATATAACACTTGCAAAATTGGCTTTCATATTCCAAAGAGGACCTTGGTGCAAAGTCATGATGAATTCGAAACATCACATGGATGAACTGCCAGCCAGTTGACAGTTCAATTGGCTCTTTTTGAGGTTCATTTGTGTTAAAATGCAAAGCTTCATCATTGTATAGTATTCTAAGAAGCATACGTAACATGAACCAACCTTTATTATTATTTTTTACTTCCTACAAAATTCAAAAATGATACATCAACTAGAAAAAAATCCTCTCAAATTAAGCTGACTCTTGAGGGAAAGAGTGGAAATATAATGCCCAGAACTTCCCACAGTGTGGGAGCATACCGAAGTAAGAAGAAAGCCACTTCAGGTAGGTTTGGAAAGTTTTCGTTCTTCCTTGTTCTAAGATCTTCCCGACACGTTTCCTCCCTATTAGCCAGAGAATAAGTTAGGTTTGGAAGACTGAAAAGTATCTGAAAACTGACTACTTTTAACTCATACTTTGCTAAAGTATTTTTAATTTACATGCACAATTGTAAGGACCCTGTTTCAAAATTCACTCGAAAATATTCTCTCAAGGATTCAGCTCACTTCTCTCTTTTTTGTCTAGCTATTTTCAATGTCTATTCAAGAAAGGCTGCTAAGAATCACTTATCAATGCTATGTCCCCCTGTCCAACACAAATATCATAGTAGAAAAATATTTAGACTGGGCTCGGTGGCTCAGCCTGTAATCCCGCGCTTTGGGAGGCCGAGGTGTGTGGATTGCTTTAGCCCGTGGGCTCGAGACCTGCCTGGGCAATGTGGCAAGACCTCATCTCTACAATAAATAAATAAAAAATCAACCAGGCATGGTAGCGCGTGCCTGTAGTTCCAGCTACTTGGAAGGCTGAGGCGGAAGGATCACCGGAGCCCAGCAGGTGAAGGCTGCGGTGGCCGGGAGCGGCCACTGCACTCCAGTCTGGACGACAGAGTGAGACTCCAACTCAAAAAAAAAAAAAAGAAAAATACTTAGATTTGCAGCTTCAATTTCTATAAAATAAATGTGTATATCATTTTTATCAATTTTGAAAGTTCAAATTGCAAATAAATTATTTTGACAAAGAAAAACTTTATCTTTTCTGATGTCTTGTAAATATTTTGTGTAAGTGTCTAGGAAGGTAATTGAAATAGAAGTTTAACTTTGATGAATTTTTAAAAATTAAATTTGAAATTTTTTTACATCATGTATTTATACAGGGGTAACATATTTTACTATAAAACAATTTTTTGAAAAACTTTAACATAAGTGAGAGAAAGTCTTTATATCCATATTCAACATTCTTTTCTAAATTATACTGAAGTAGGACTTTCGAGAGAAGTATTTTATTTATTTGTTATCTCTTATGTTACAAAAGTATTCTTAAAATATCTTTATTTTCTATATCAATTAAAATTTACCTGACAGTAGTCTTATATATTATCTTGGTTACGCAACTGACAGGTATTTTTGCGGTACTCTATTACATTATAGAAACTAGTATATGCACGAATCTTTCCAATGGCTATATATAAAGCACTTGAAGTCGCTATTATTTTATAATAGGCAATACCTAGATGAATAATTAATTGGACTCATCTTTCTTATGTGATTCGAAAGGTCAAACTACACCACCTGAATATTTTTATCCTATATGAATATTTCCATTTAAGAGTTTATTTAAAAGAACTTTTAAATCTTCTCATTATGTCTTAACAGCATGATATCATACTCTACTTTTTGACATCTCCATTTGATATGGAATAAAATGGCATCATATGGCCAAGGCACATTCACTTAAAGTCTTCACTTTAGAAGCTTTTCAGAATCAAACTGAGTCAATCTATGCTTTAGAAGTCTCCCACAAAAAGGACCCTACATAAATTACTGTGTGTGCTTAAAGGTTTCTGATTTTAATCTAGTAACGGAAATATCAAAACTGTGTTTTAATTCAGGCATTTGGGCATCACTACCAGGTGTTCTTGTCAGATTTAGGAACCCTGCAGCATGATTTATCAGTGTCAAAATGCTAAAATCCTAAATTTAGTGCCAGAATCCTTTTTGAATGGCATTTATATTTTGATATCTTAACCTACTTTGAATCCTCTAGGCGTCGTGTCTAGTTTTATTAGTAGATTTAGCTGACTTTTTTTTAACTTTTCAAAGGCTCTGTAAATTATCCTAAAGTCATATATTTACCATGAGAAAGCAGGTGTCTTTTTAGAGTATAGATGCTTAAGTCGCTCATAAAATTAATTTCCTCAGGTTAGGAGAAGGTTTTTAAACTCTAATTTGAAAACCCTAATCTGGCTTTTAGAAAACTGTATCAGCATTCAGATATAATAAAAATGGAAACATAACAACATAATAAATTTAATTTGGCCTACCACAGCACAAAAGTAGGGCATTTTTACATAATCAATGGGAAGTTTTTTAGTGTCAAATATAGAGCCATGAAGACTTTGTTTGGGGAACTCCATTGTTCCAAGAAACAGGTTTTGCCTTGATGATGCCACCCATTCTTGCTTCTTCAGTTTCATTTCCTGTTGTCACTGGCTTTGTGTAATGTCATCATTTGTGCTCTGGAGAGACAGAGGTACTTGATAGTCAGTGGATGAATGCAAGAAACACTTTTAATTATTTTTAAAATACGTAGCTTACAAAATAAATAAATCAATCTACAGCTGAGTCTTCTCTGAGTCTGCTCTGCACAACAGTGTTACCCCATTGGCCTGGGACTCCCTTCCAATCCTCACTGGGGCAGCTAAATGTCCACACTCATAATGTGCCTCATCTCCTTTTCCCTGAAATACCCCAAAGGGCTAAAACAGACAGAAAACAGGGGAAATCTCCAGAGCCTGACCCTTGGCCTAGACTGGTGGGATACTCCCTTGGAACAACACTTTCCAAAGAGAAACCCTAAAGCCACCATCATAGCCAACTTCATAGCCTGCTTTCTCCTACATGCTCAGTCTTCTTGCCAGAGGTTAACAGTACAGCCAGCCACATTGGATGCAGTACCTTAGCTTTAGTGAAGGCCTGAATCCAACCAGCTAACAACACTTTTCAAGCCACTCTGCCCACTCAGGACTCTGTGAACCAGTGAGGGTACACAGCACAGGGCTGCCACATCTGGCAATTGAGAAACTCATCACACCAAGGAAACATATATAAGCAAGATAAACTTATGTGAGCCTCCTGTCAACCTCAAATAAGGAGAAATAGTCTACCCAAATGGGAAGAAACCAGGAAAATAAGTCTGACAACATAAAAAAACATAACTCTCCAACACCCCCAAAGGACTGCATCAACTATTCATCAATGGATCCTAGCCAAAATGAAATTGTTGAAATTCCAGACATGGAATTTAAAATGTTGATGATAAAACTAGTCAATGAACCTCAGGAGAAAATTGAAAACCAACATAAAGAAATTTCAGACATAGAATCCAAAAGATTGATGAAAAATTGGTCAATGGACTTCAGGAGAAAGTTAAAAACCAACATAAAGAAATTTTTAAAAATTTAGAACAAAAATGAAAAATTATCCCAAGTTATAGACACCTAAAAAAAACTAAAATTCTGGAAAGGAAAGAAATATTTAGGCAAGAACAAATTGCAGTGAAAAGTACTAACAGCAGACTAGAACAAGCAGAAGAAAGAATTTCAGAACTTGAAGAGAAGGCTTTGGAATTAATCCATTCAGACAAAAATAAAGAAAAGAATCAAGAGAATGGAACAAAGTCTCCAAGAAATGTGGGATTATGTAAAGCATCCAAACCTAAGAATCATAGGTGCTTCTGAGGAAGAAGAGAAAGCAACAGGTTTGGAAAACATGTTTGAGGGAATAATGGAGAAAAACTTTGATGACCTTGCCAAAGATCTAAACATTCAGATACAAGAAGCACATAGAATCTTAGGAAGATTCATTGTGAAAGGTGATTGCCAAGGCATATAATCACCTGGGTTTGCAAAGTTAATGTGAAGGAAAGAATTATAAGTGAAGTGAGAAGACAAAAGCATCAAATAACTTACATTGGCAAGCATATCAGACTAACAGTAGACTTCCCAGAAGAAGCCCTACAAGCCAGAGAGGAATGAGGCCCCATTTCAATCTCCTCAAACAGAATAATTACCAGCCAAGGATTATGTATCACACAAAACTAAGTTTCATAAATGAAGGAGAAATGAAGTCCTTCACCAACAAGCAAACACTAGGGAAATCCATCACCACTAGACTGACTCTATAAGACCCATTCAAAGGAATTCTAAACACTGAAACAAAAGGTCAAAATATGCCAGTAAAAAACACTGGAAATTATAAAATTCACAAACTTTATGGAACACCAAGACAATAGAATAAATAAATAAACAAAGCAACTAGATAACAACCAGTATGTTGAATAGAATAGTACTTTACATATCACCATTAATTCTGAATGTAAATGGTCTCAATGCCACATGAAAATGATATAGATTGGAAGAATGGATTAAAAAAAGAAAACATACACACACAACCCAAATATCTGCTGCCTTCAAGAGACCCTCTTATCTCACAAAAACCCTTAAAGAAGCAAGTAAAATGGACAACGGATAATATTCCACGCAAATGGAAACCAAAAATATAAGCAGGAGTAGTCATTCTCATATCAGATAAAATAGACTTTAAATTAACAATAGTAAAAAAAGAAAAGGATGACTATGACTATCATATAATAATAAAGGAATCCATCTAAAGAGAAGACAAAACAATTTTAAAAGTACATTTGATCAACACCTGTGACCCCAGCTTTGTAGAACAAAGTCTACTAGACCTAAAAAAAAGGTAAACAGCAATGCAATAATTGTAGGAGACTTCAACAGTCCATTTACAACAATCATTAAGGCATGAAGTCAAGAAAGAAACATTGGAGTTAAATAAGACTTTAGAGAAAATGGAACTTGCAGACATCAGCAGAACATTCCATCCCCAAATTACAGATTACTCATTTTTCTCATCAGCACATGGAACATTCTCCAAGAGAGACCATATGATACGCTACAAATCAAGTCTCAGCAAATTCAAAAAAATCAAAATCATATCAAACACCATATTGGACCACAGTGGAATAAAACTAGAAATTAACTCCAAGAAGAACTTGCAAAAGCGAACAAAAATATGGAAGTTAAACAATCTGCTCCTGAATGATCCTTGGGTCAACAATGAAACCAGGATGGAAATTTTAAAATTCCTTGAAATGAATGACAACAATGAAACAAGTTCTCAAAATCTCTAGGGTGTAGCCAAAGCTGTTCTCAGAGGAAAATTTATAGCACTTAATGTCTGTATTATTAAAACTGAAAGATTGCATATGAACAACCTAAATCACACTTTAAGGAACTAGAAAAGCATGAACAAACTAAACCCTTAGCTATCAGAGGAAAAGTATTAACAAAGATCAGAGCATAACTAAATAAAATTGAAATAAATAAAATACAAAGGATCCATGAAACAAAAAGTTAGTTCTTTAAAAAGCTTAAAAAATTGATAAACCACTAGCTAGATTAATTAAGAAATGAAGAGAGACTCAAATTAGCTTGATCAGAAATACAAAGGAGACATTACAGCTGATACAAAGGAAAATCAAAAGATCAACCAAGACTATTATGAACATCTTTATGCAAACAAACTAGACAATGTAGAGGAAATGAGTAAATATTGGAAACATACAACCCCTCAACCTTGAACCAGGAAGAAATAGAAATAGAGGACACAAACAAATTGAGAAGACCAATAACGTAGCAAGATTGAAATGATAGTTAGTAGTCTCCCAAAAAAACAACAAAAAGGCCAAGGCTTGATGGACTCACAGCTGAATTCTACTACTCCTTCAAAGAAGACCTGGTACAAATTTTATTAAAGCTGTTTCACAAGATTGAAGAGGAGGGAATCCTCCATAATTCATTCTATGAGGCTAGTATTACTCTGATACCAAAGCCAGAAAAAGAACAAACAAACAAAAAACTATAGACCAATATTCCTTAAAAATATAGATGTAAAAATTCTCAACAAATTATTAGCAAATCAAATTCAACAGCACATTAAAAACAAAACAAGTGAACAAAAAAACACCACAACCACGTCGGTTTTATCCCAGGCATTCAAGGGGGGTCCAACATACACAGATCAATAAACGTGATTCAGTACATAAACAGCATTAAAAACAAATAAACAAAAATAATCATTTCAATAGATGTAGAAAAAGCATCATGGAAGTCCTAACCAGAGCAATCAGACAAGAAAAAGAAATAAATGATGTCCAAATAGGAAAAGATAAAATCAAACTATTTCTGTATGCCAATAATATGATCTTATACCTAAAGAACCCTAAAGACTCTTGAACTTGATAAATGAATGCAGTAAAGTTTCAGGATGCAGTCAACACACACAAATCAGTAGCACTGCTATACACCAATGGTGACCAAACTGAGAATTAAATCAAGAACTCAATTCCATTCACAATAGCAGCCAAAAAGCTAAAATATCTAAGAATATATTTAATCAAGGAGGTGAAAGTGTTTTTAAGGAGAGCCACAATACTCTGATGAAAGAAATTGCAGAGGACACAAACAAATTGAGAAACATCCCATTCTCATGAATTGGAAGAATCAACATTTATTAAAATATCATAGTACCCAAAGTACTCTATAGATTCAATGCAATCCCTATCAAACTACCAGCGTCCTTTTTTACAGAATTAGAAAAATAATCCTAAAATTCATATGGAACCAAAACAGAGCCAAAATAACCAAGCAATCCTAAGCAAAAAGAACAAAGCTGGAGGCATCACATTACCTGATTTCAAATTATACTACAAGGCTGTAATGACAAAACAGCATGGTACTGGTACCAGAGCAGACACATGGACCAATGGAACAGAACAGAGATTCCAGAAATAAACCCAAATACCTACATCCAACTGATCTGTGACAAAGCAGACAAAAACATACACTGGGAAAAGGATACCTTATTCAATAAATGATGCTGGAAGAATTGGATAGCTACATGCAGAAAAATGAAACTTGATCCCATTTCTCCTTGTATACAAAAATTAACCCAAGATGAATTAAAGACTTAAACGTCAGACCTGGAATCATAAAACCCTAGAAAAAAACCTAGAAAAAACATTTTATGAACACTGGCTTAGGCAAAGATTTTATGGCTAAAACTCAAAAAAAGCAAATGCAACTAAAATAAAAATAAGTAAGCAGGACTTAATAAAACTAAAAAGCTTCTGCACAGCAAAATAATAATAATCAACAAAACAAACAGGCAATGTTCAGAATGGGAGAAGAGATTCACAAACTATACATCTGACAAAGGACTAATATTCAGATTCTTCAGAGAACTCAAATCAGCAAGAAAAAAGCAAATAACTCCATTAAGAAGTAGGCAAATGACATGGATAGACATCTTTCAAAAGAAGATGTACAAATGGCCAACAAAAACACGAAAAATTGCTCAACATCACTCATTATCAGGGAAATGCACATTAAAACCACAATGAGACACCACCTTACACCAATCAGAATGGCCACTATTAAAAAATCAAAAAACAATAGATATTGGCATGGATGCAGAGAAAAGGAAACATTCATACAGTGTTGGTGGGAGTGTAAATTAGTATAATCTCTATGGGAAGTGGTATGGAGGTTACTCAAAGAACTAAAAGTAGATCTGCCACTTGATCCAGCAATCCCACTACTAGTTTTCTTCTCTAAGGAACAAAGGTTGTTATATAAAAAGGACACCTGCATCCACATGTTCATTGCAGCACCATTCACAGTTGCAAAGATGTGGACTCAACCTAAATGCCCATCAACTAGTCAGTGGATAGTGAAAATGTGGTATATAAATATACCATGGTAATACTGCACTGCCATAAAAAAGAATGAAACCATGTTCTTTGCAGCAACATGGATGGATCAGGAGATCATCATCCTAAGTAAATCGACTCAGAAACAGAAAATCAAACAAACATTACACGTTCTCACTTTTATGTGGGAGCTATGTGGTCACAAAGATGGACGCAATAGACACTGGGGACGCCAATAAAGGGGGAGGTGGGAGGGAGGCTAGGATTCAGAAACTACTTATGAGGCACAATGTTTACTCTATGGGAAATTGGCCACCTGAGAACCAATTCCCACCACTACACAATATGTCCACGTAATTAATATACATGTGTATCCCCTGAATCTAAAATAAAAATTTTTAAAAAGGAGGAAAAAGAAAAAACTAACACTATCCCAGAAACCAGAATATACTTTTTTTCATACTAGTAGCAGTTGTGGTTTTCTTACTTTTATATAACAAAAAGGCACAAAAATACATCGAACAATAAAGTTATACTGTATATAATTTAATCTTTGGTGATTCTGGAAGGCACTTTAAGCTATTACAGTTTCTCAGAGTTAACATTATGTACTTTATGATTTTTTATTGTACTTGTAAAACATGGAGATATTGATGAACAGAGATTTCCAGTAGATACCTTATTTTGTTAACTGATTTTATTATATCTTTTGTTAACATTGAGATGGTCAGAATATAGACAGAATTCTCTATATACACATAAGTACCAGGTATTTGTTAACTAGACTTTGAGGATCTCACTTTAATATTTCTGAAAATAAACTGAGTACTTTCTCTTAAGTATCTTCCTTTGTCTTCATTTTGACCTCAGTTTCTATCTTCAAATACTTTGTCTCCAAACTTCAAAGTATCAGTGTCATTCTTATTTGTTTTTCTTTTCTCCGTCTCTGAATTTGCAAGGTAATCAAAACCTGTATCTGCTATCACTTAAAAGATATCTGCATCTGTCCTTTCGACTGGATAACCCTCTGTCTCTCACCAAACTTTGCTTCGTTAGAAATAATGACAGTTGACAGTATTGCACGTCTATTACTTGTCAGGCTTCAGACTTTAAGCTAAACCCTGAACCATCATTATTATACTTAAATCTTTAAGCAATCTTTTTATTCTCTTTTAATTCTTGATTACTGACTATAGAACAGCATATATTTTAGTGACTTTCCAGCTAGATTTCTTGGGTTTGAATACTGGCTATAAATTAACCTAAACTTTGACTTTGGGGAAGTTACTTAACCTTCCAAGATATCAATTTCCTCATCTGTAAAATGAGGCAAATTATAGAACCTACTTCATGGGGGTTCTATAAGCATAAGAGATGAATTTGCCAAAGGTTACACAAATGTGGTAACTTGCCTGGTTTCAGAGCTACATCTTGATAGAGTCCAGATTGAGCCCTGCTCTTAACTTTTACACCCTATTACAACAGCAGTCAAACAGCTACCTCCTCATTCAGGGTAAAATCCTGACCTTTTAGCATGGCAACTAAGCCCTTTAATGAAAATCTCCCCTTCTCATCTTGACTCCCACTCTCTACTCCATGTATCTGATATACCTGTGACAATGATCTTTTCTCCAAATCTAGGAAATGTCACCAACTTTCGGTATCGTGTTATTGTACAGACTTTTCTTTACACTTCCTTTCATCAAAATTCTATTCGTTTCTCAACACGCAGTTGAAGATCAGTTGAAATGTCAATTCCAACATGATACTTCTCAGAATGTAGAGGCATAATTTGCTGATTATAGAGCAGCATATATTGTAGTGACTTTGAAGCTAGACTTCCTAGGTTTGAATCCTGGCTATAAATTAACCTATCCTTTGACTTTGGGAAAGTTACTTAACCTTCCCAGATATCAATTTTCTCATCGGTAAAATGAGGCAAATTATAGTACCCACTTCATAGGGTTGTTATGAGCATTAAATAGGTTAATATTTGTAAATAACTTAGAGCAGAACTTGGCACATTGTAAGCAATGTCTAAAGGCTTGTTGTTACCATTTATTTCCACATCTTATTCCTGAAGCAATTTAAAAGATATTATAAAATTTATGGGTAGTATAACAAGAAAAAATAATGGAATAATGAGTTGAATAAAAATTATAAACATATTTGAATAAAATATAGAATAACAGTCACATATATTTTTAAGAGAAGAATTCTTAAACATACAGGAAATTAAAAAACTATGGAATACATGATTGACACAATTGATTATGTAGAAACTTTAATTGCATTTATAGGCATACCTTGTTTTATTGCATTCACTTTATATCTTTAAATACCTTGTCTCCAAACCTCAAAGTATCAGTATCATCCTTTTGTGTTTTTCTTTTCTCCTCTGAATTCACACAGTAATCTAAGCCTGATCACAGATACTGCTTTTTTTTTTTTTTTTTTTTTACAAATTAAAGGTTTGTGGAAATTATGTGTCGAGAAAGTCTATCACCTCCTCCGTTTATCAAGAACATGTACTCACTCCATATCTCTGTCACATTTTGGTAATTCTCAAAATACTTCAAATTTTTCATTGTTATTATATTTTTATGGTGATTTGTGATCAGTGATGTTCGATGCTACTGTTATAATTGCTTTGGGGTATCACAAACTGCACCCAGATAAGATGGTGAATTTAATTTATAAGTGTGTGTATTCTGGCTGCTTCAGTGACTGGCCATTTCCTTGTCTCTCTCCTTTCTTCAGGCCTCCTTATTCCTTAAAAGAAAAAAAAAACTTATATTAGGCCAATTACTAACACTACAACAGTCTCTAAGTGTTCAAGTAAAAAGAAGAGTTGCATGTCTCTCATTTTAAATCAAAAGATAGAAATGATTAAGCTTAGTGAGGAAGGCATGTTGAAAGCCAAGACAGGTCAAAAAACAGGCCTCTTGTGTCAAACAGTTAGCCAAATTGTGAATGCTGAGGAAAAGTTCTTGAAGAAAATGAAAAGTTCTACTTCAGTGAACACACCAATGATAAGAAAGTGAAACAGCATTGTTGTTGATATGGAGAAAGTTGTAGTAGCCTGGATAGAATATCAAACCAGTCATGACATTCCCTTAAGGCAAAATCTTATTCAGAACAAAGTCCTAACTGTAATTCTGTGAGAGCTGAGCGAGGTGAGGAAGTTGAAGAAGAAAAGTTTAAGGTAGCAGAGGCTGGTTCATCAAGTTTGAGGACAGAAGCCATCTCCATAACACAAAAGTACAAGGTGAAGCCACAGAACTAATATAGAAGTGGTAACAAGTTATCCAGAAGATCTAACTAAGGTAATTGGTGAGGGTGGCTACATCGAACAACAGATTTTCAGTGTAGGCAACATAGCCTTCTACTGGAAAAAGATGCCATCAAGGACTTTCATAGCCAAGTCAATGCCTTGCTTTAAAACTTCAAAGAACAGACTGACTCTTGCTATGGGCAACGCAGCTGGTGACTTTAAGTTGAAGCCAATGTTCATTTACCATTCTGTAATTCCAAGGACCTTTAAGAATTATCCTAATCTACTCTGTTTGTACTCTATAAATGAAGCAACAAAGCCTGAATGACAGACAGCACATTTGTTTACAGCACAGTTTCCTGAATATTTTAAGCCCACTGTCAGAACCTACTGCTCAGAAAAAAAGATTCTTTTCTAAATTGACAATACTCCTAGTTACTCAAGAGCTCTGATAGTGATGTACGAGGAAATAAATGCTGCTAACACAGCATCTATTTTGCAGCCCAGGGATTGAGGAGTAATTCTGACTTTCAAGTCTTGTTATTTAAGAAATATATTTCATGGTTGGATGCTGTGGCTCATGCCTATAATCCCAGCACTTTGGGAGGCTGAGGTGAGAGGGTTACCACCTGGGCAACTTGGCAAGACCTCATTTCTACAATAAATCAAAAAATAATTAGCTGGGCATGATGGCGTGTGCCTATAGTTCCAGTTACTTGGAAGACTGAGGCGGAAGGATCACTGGAGCCCAGCAGGTCGAGGCTGCAGTGGCTGGGAGCGGCCACTGCCCTACAGCCTGGGCAACAGAGTGAGACTCCCACTCAAAAAAAAAAAAAAAAAAAGAAAGAAAGAAAGAAAGAAAAATTACATTTTATAAGGTTATAGCTGCCATAGATGGTGATTTCTCTGATGGATGTGAGCAAAGTACATTGAAAATATTCTGGAAAGGATTTAGCATTCAAGATGCCATAAAGAACTTTTGTGATTCATGGGAGGAGGTAAAAATATCAACATGAACAGGAGTTTGGGAGAGGTTAATTTCAGCTCTCGTGGATGGCTTTGAGAGACTCATACTTCAGTAGAGTAAGTAACTGCAGATGTGGTGGAAACAGCAAGAAAACAAGAATTAGAAGTGGAGTCTGAAGATGAGATGAAATTGCTGCAAAAAAATTGATAAAAATTGAACAGATGAGGAGTTGTTTCTTACGGATGAGTCAAGAAGGAGATTTCTTGAGATGGAATCTAGTCCAGGTGAAGATGCTGTGAACATTGTTAAAATGATATCAAAGAATTTAGAATATTGTATAAACTTAGTTGGTAAAACAGTAGCAGGATTTGAGAGGACTGATTTCAATTTTGAAATAAGTTCTACTATGGGTGAAATGCTATCAAACAGCATCACATACTTCTAAGAAATCTTTCACAGAAAGAAGAGTCAATTGATGTGGCAAACTTCATTGTTTTCTTATTTTAGAAATTGCCACAGCCACCAACCTCATCAATCAGCAACCATCAATATTGAAGTAAGACCCTCAACCAGCAAAATGATTATGACTTGCTGAAGTCTCAGTTGATCATTAACATTTTTTTAAAGAATAAAGCATTTTAAATGAAGGTATATACATTGTTTTTTAGACATAATGTTATTGCATACTTAATAGACTACAGTTTAGTGTAAAGATAACTTTTATATGCACTGGAAACTTTAAAAAATTGTGGCTCACTGTATTGTAATATTTGCCTTATTGTGGTCATCTGAATCTGAACTTGCAAATTTTTCATGATATGCCTGTATGGTAGACGACAACACAAACTAAACTACAATAAGAGTGACAGACCAGGAAGAGTATATTTTTAAGCAATATGGTAGTTAAGGACAAATAAAATAAATGACTCATCAGTCAATATCACTTGAAAAGCAAATAAAATATTGGGGGTTTTTTTTTGTCTTTTTTTTTTTTTTTTGAGTTGGAGTCTCACTCTGTCGCCCAGACTGGAGTGCAATGGTCGCTCCTCCCGGCCACCGCAGCCTCGACCTGCTGGGCTCCGGCGATCCTTCCGCCTCAGCCTTCCAAGTAGCTGGAAATACAGGCGTGCCCTACCACGCACGGCTAATTTTTTGATTTATTGTAGAGATGAGGACTCGCCAAGTTGCCCAGGCGGGTCTTGAACCCGCGGGCTCAGGCAATCCACTCACCTCAGCCTCCCAAGGCGTGGGATTACAGGCTGAGCCACCGAGCCCGCCTAAAATGTTGTTAAAAAATAAAATATTAAACATAAATGATATGAAAATGTTTTTAAACATTTAAAAATAATTACTTAAATAACCTGCAGCACATTTATCCTTCATAAGGATTAATTTGCATAGATCTGTTTTATTTCAATTTTAGCAAGAATTTAAAGAAGTGGTAAACCTTATGCCTTGTATATGATGATGTAAGGTGGAATATTATTGAAGCTTTCATGTTAACACTTTTTGGAAATGAATATATCTTTTGATTGATATAGAATTTTTCATTTTGTGTGTCTTATTCACACACATACACACACACACACACACACACACACTCACACACATCAACACATTTCAGACGTTTGGATTGGGATTCTGAATGCTGCTGCAACCTCATGTAATTTCCTCTTACTCTTTCTCTCTCTCCCTTTTTTGTACTCTTGTCATAATCGCCTTCTTGCTGTCCCTAGAATACACAAAAGACCTTCATATACAGGGCCTTTATATTTGCTATTACTTCACCTGGAATAGTTTTTCTCCAGTTATTTGCCAAACTCCCTGTTCCATTTCACTTGGGTGCTTTATTCAAATCACCTTTTCAACGTACCAAAGACCTCGTCTCAAAGAAGTCTTCCTTAACTACCCTGTAGAAAACAATACCCCTATTACCCCTCCCCCTCCCCCATCAGTTTATGTCTTTGTAACTCTCGTTAGTAACTGATATTATATTATTATCCAGCTATTTATTCTCTTTCACTTTTGTTTAAATGTAAGTTCCATGAAGCAAAAACTGCACTTTGGTTAGAGCTGAATCCTTGGCACCTAAACCATGGATGATATGTAGTAGGTGCTCAATTAATATTTGTTAATTGTGTGCACAAGTCCCCAGGCTTTTATGCTTCTGCTGACAGGACAAGAGGAAGTGCCAGCCATAAATCCTCCCTATCGACCCATACGTACAGACCCGCTGGCACCATATGCCTTACATTTACCAGAGTTCATGTATCTTGTCCATTTAGCCTGACATAGCTTTCAAGGCACCTCTCCCTTCCCAGATCCGAATTTTCTATTCATATCCATGGCCCCTTTCAATGCCTCTCTATCTTCTGTTAGTCTTCCATTGTGCCCTCCGTAATTCACAGTTGATTCTTAGCAGAATTCCTTAGATCTACAGCCTCTTTTCTATTGTAAAATTTGTTATTTTTATCTAATGAAAACTTGACTGTCTCCTGGTGGTGCCAGTTTCCTCGTAAATCTGTCAAGTAATGACTGTTTTCCCTGCTACCACCTTTTTCTGATTGGACTTTGAGTTGGGGTGGGTGCTGTTTTTGTTCCTCATGGCTCATCTCAAACTACTCCGTTTGCCCTCCTCCCTATAATTCTTTGTAGTTGAAACTCATGCCCTCTAATTATATCATTCAGTATTCCTTATCATTTCTCTTATTCCTTCATTCCCAGATCTATTGGGCTGGTTTCTTGATTCTCTTAGCTTCTGGCCTTCTTCTCACTGATCAAGGCTTGTTTTCTTTCTTGGTGATTTCAATATTTTATGTAGGTGATCTTTCGAACACCCTAAATTCTCTGATCTTTGAATTCCATCTTCCAGTGATATTCTTTTCCTTGTTATGTGCGATTACAAACAATGACAACCTCTCCATAATTCCAGGGACATTTGTCATTCTCTGACCATCACCAACTTTCTTTCTAATCTACCTCCTCTAATTCCAAGTCACAAAAAAATCTTTAATTCCACTGGGATCTCTAATCAGTTGACTCAACCAACTTTTCACTGTTCCTCACTTCCTTACCCAACGTAAGTTCCATGGCTAAGCCTTCTAATCACTTCCTGATGTACACCTTATAACTGCCTGCCTCCCTTTTTATAGCTTTTAATTATTCGGCAAGACCACAACTTGGTTAAATCCCGATCATCATTCTCTATGCTTGCAATTCTGCAACCGCACATAGGTAGAGAACAATGCACAACCATCTTTACTTGTCTTAACTTAAACTGATCATTACAAACCTCATGAGATCTTATAATCCTAGTCAGGCAATCATACTATTTCCCATTCCATTAATTCTTCCACTCTCCTATTTCTATTTTACATCTTCTCTTTTTGCTGTGATCAACACGTCCTCCCCATCCTTACTCTCAGCTGATGACTGTACATTTGATTTTTTAAAGAATATTGAAACAATTAAGAGAACATCCCAGATCCCTACCACTACATCTTCCCACTTATAAACTCACAGTTTCTGCTACCCATCTTGTTGCCCGAGATGAACTCTCTGTACTACTATCTAATGCCAATTTCTTTGTAAGTGCCCTAAATTCCAGCAGCTTCTATTTACCAAAAAACATTTTCCAGCAATTCCCTGGTCTGTCTTGCAACATCATTTTTTCCTCTGCCCTACTGGATCGATTTCATCAGCATATAAACAAGGTATTAGTTGTCTCCCTAGCTGGCCATGTTTTTCATCTTTCATCTCCACAACTCTGGTCTGCCCTCCATTGCCTCTTTCCTGGATTGCTGTCATGGCCTCCTAAGTGCTCTTTCTACGTTTGCCCTCCTTACCCTACACAATCTATTCCCAACATAGCAGTCAGAAAAGAAATCTTTTTCAGAAGCCAGGTCACGTGCCTTCCCTTCTAAAATCCTCCCTGGATGCCCCCACTCCCACCCCTCGCATCACTCAGAATAAACCCTCAAGTCTTGTATGATCTTACCTAACTTTCCCCTTGGTTCAGCCTTGACCTCTCTGACCTTCTTACCGACCGCTCTCCTCACTGATCACGCTGTTCCAACCACAGCTGTCTGTCTGTCCCTCCACCTTCCCTCATGAAGGCTTTTGTCCTTTTTGTTCCCATCCCAGAAATGAACGCCCCCCAGATGGTTAACTTCTCCATCTCATTCAAGCCTTTGCCCATCTGTCACATTTTCCATAACCTGCCCTAATCATCTTATTTAGAATTGGAACTCACACTTCCGACTCCCTATGCTCTGCACACCCTCACCCTTCTCTGCTTTTTTCCCCTATAGGATTTGCCGCAATATAACACACTCTATAATTTACTTTTTATTGTTTGTATTTTTTTATTACTGTCCTCCACCATTACATTTTAAGCTTCAGGAGAACAAGAATCTTTGCCTCTTTTGTTCACTGATGAATCACAACAAAAACCTTAGCAATACCAGCCACATAGTTGGCATCAATTAATATTTGCTAATTGAATCAATGTTTTTAAGCGAAAGATAATTACATAAGGATGTCTGGCACACCTTTGTTTTAATAGGAAAAAAAATGGACAATATCAATACTGTAATGGTTAAAGAAGGTTTTATTCATTATATTGTTATATGTTTGTTAGAAGTTGGCATGAAAAACTCCCCAGATGGACAAATACACTTTAAAAATAAAACCTAATATAGAATCTGATTAACACATTAAAATTATATATGTAACAGATGTCAAATACGTGTATGAAAATATTGTCCTCTACATCATATGTCAACAGGGAAATGCAAATTAAAACAACAAGGAGATATCACTACCTACCAATTAGAATGGGTGAAGATGGAGAGCAATGGGAAATTTTACGCATTGCTAGTGGGAATGCAAAACGATACACCTGCTTACAAAACTAAACATACTCTTACCATACGATCCAGCAATCACACTTCTTGGTATTTACCCAAAGGAGTTGAAAGTGTATGTCTATACAAAAACTGGCACAGAAACATCTATGGCTGCTTTATTCATGATTGTCAAAAATTTGGAAACAAACAAGAAGTCCTTCAGTAGATAGATGGATAAATCAACTGTGGTACATCCAGACAATGGAATATCATTTAGTGCTAAAATTGCAATGTGCCACCAAGCCATGAAACGTCACGGAGGAAACTTGAATTCATGCTACTAAGTGAAACAAGCCAGTCTGAAAGGCTATGTACCCTATGATTCCAACTCTATGACATTCTGGAAAAGGCCAAACTATGGAGATAGTAAAATGATTAGTGGTTGGCAGGGGTTAGTGTGAGAGAAGAGTGAACAGGCACAGCAAAGAGGATGTTGACAGTAGTGAAATTATTCTGTGTAATAATAATATCTGTGGGAGATTTCATTATCAATTTGTCCAAACCCACAGAATGTGCAATGCCAAGAGGGAACCCTAATGTAAACCCTAATGTAAACTATGAAACTTGGGTTATAATAATGTCTCAATATAGCTTTATCAACTGAAATAATTGTAGCATGGTGGGGAAGGTTGATACTGCTGATAACGAAGGCACTGTGTGTGTGGGAGTAGGAAGTATTATATCGGAACTCTTGATACTTTCTGCTCAATTTTCCTGTGAAACTAAAACTGCTCAAAAATAAAGTCTATTCAAATTATCTATGTATATATTTATTATATATATATATACATATATATATATCTGGAAAGAAACATCAAAACTATTTGTAGAAATGAATACAATTAGGCAGAACAGGAAGTTTGATGAGACAGATAAGGGTAAATGTGGAATTTTTAATTGATTTTAAATAGTTTGAATTCTTTTTTTTTTTTTTTTTTGAGTTGGAGTCTCGCTCCGTTGCCCAGACTGGAGTGCAGTGGCCGCTCCCGGCCACCGCAGCCTCGACCTGCTGGGCTCTGGCGATCCTTCCTCCTCAGCCTTCCGAGGAGCCGGAACTACAGGCGTGCGCCACCACGCCCGGCTGGTTTTTTTTTTGACTTATTGTAGAGATGAGGTTTCGCCTGCCCAGGCGGGTCTCAAACCCTTAAGATGATATTCATTTATAGTGTTCATAAATTTTTTAAAGACATACAATGGGGGGAAAGGAAAAATAACGTAGGACAAGCACAATGAAATCAAGAGTAAAATTAATACTCAGAACACATGTATCTTATTCTCTACATTTTCTGTGAGTCATAAGTTGGACTCTGATCTTTTCTGCCAACAATGACCAATTAAATCATGGTATCAACATGACGAAAAACAAGCAAATTATTCAAGAGATACACACCATTTCTGGCATCAGTACCTGAAGAAAAAAAAATTTATTCTGAGTCTCTACTGAATGATGTGTGAGTAGCAACTTCAATATAGTCTTTTTTTTTTTTTTTTGAGTTGGAGTCTCACTCTGTCGCCCAGACTGGAATGCAGTGGCCACTCCCGGCCACTGCAACGGCCACTCCCGGCCACCGCAGCCTCGACCTGCTGGGCTCCGGCGATCCTTCCGCCTCAGCCTTCCAAGTCGCTGGAACTACAGGCGCGCGCTACCACGCCCGGCTAATTTTTTGATTTATGGTAGAGATGAGGTCTCGCCAAGTTGCCCAGGCGGGTCTTGAACCCGCGTGCTCAGGTAATCCACTCACCTCAGCCTCCCAAAGCGCGGGGTGACAGGCTGAGCCACCGAGCCCAGCCAATGTTGTCTTTATAGCAACTCCAATGCATGTCATTGAGCTTTTTCTTTTTAAATGTCTCGTGTAGACTGCCAAAGTGCAGCTTGATAATACCAATCTTGGTCTTAAGGGCTTGTGAGAAACTGGCAATGGGCCACAAAACAATGTGATCATGAAACATGGCTGTGCTTTATAGTCTTGCTTATTCTAGAAGCTCTATTTAGCATGTCCTAAGCTAAAACATTGTTTGTTTGTTTGTTTGTTTTATTCTGCAAAGTAGATTCCTTGGTCAAATATTTCCAAAAATTTATATCAAACCAAGTTAGATATATTTCTTTGCCTGTGGGACTTCTTATAGCCTTTAATATGCAAATATGCATTGTAAATCTTTAAGAGTAAGATTGAAAATATTGTGTTTGTCAAGAAAAATTAAGGCTGGGACCCTATCCTGGAATGAATGTCTCCAGGGCTTTGAAGTCATAGAAAGTACGGTCTGGTAAGTAACAGGAACAGATGGCCCCTGCTTTCAGGTGAGTCTCTACAAATAGGTTTTGTTGTCATTCTTTGTTTTCTTTCAAGGGTGATATTGATAGGCTTTCTCTTGATCCCATATTTGATTTGTGGCTGTATTATTACATTTTTAATTTTTGCTGAATTTGACTCTCTTTTTTTTGCCAGTTTTTCCACCACTGTGGAAATCTGTCAAGAACAGTTTTCGTTCCTTCTTACCTAATAATGACAGTGCCCAGCACAGTGTTTACTGAATATTTGTTAAAAGAAACAAACTAAAAAATAAAATATGTTCCCAGGAAGCTACAACTTCATGGAGCATTATAGATAGTTCTAAGGTATTTTCCAGATTCCAAGGTTACATTAAAAAATCAAAAGACATTTTTGTTACTATAATTATATAACCCCAAAGTGTCAATGATCCTGCTTCTCAGAAACTATAATTTCATAGCTATAACTATCTTTAATAGGGGTAGGAAAACAAATTAATAGATGTAGTTTATTTAATAAAAATTTTTTTTAATGTGAGACCTGAAAAAATTAAAATATTTCTTCACGAGGAAAAATGCTGAAAAAGGAGTTCAATTCTTACTTTACAAAGGAGAAAACTAAAGGCCAGTCGGGTGAACGAGATTTGTCTAATATCACACGCACCCTTTGGAGCAGAGTAGCAAAACTCACTTGGTTTTTTCTTTCCTAGACTCCCTCCTTTGCACGTTTCACTGTAACATTTCTCTTTCTCTTTGTCTTATCATCTTTCTTTCGTTTACATAGCATATGACATTCTCTTGTGTGTATCCAGCACTCTTGCCATCTCAGGACTGAGAGGCCCCACTGAATGGCAATTGGGTGAGAGGCATTTCCCCTCATTTGTTGAATAGAAGCACTGCTTCCGACAGAGCTGATTCACAGTGACGGGGCAGACTGGCTCAAAACTGGTAGGAAAACTTTGCAACAGCTCTGGGCCAAACCGAGTCCACAGGCCATATGTCTGGCTCCTCTGTCATAAACAGACCAAGTGCGTCCACTCCCCGGTGTAATGTCACTGGGACCTTATTTGCAAACATATAAACGAATGACATTCAATTATGTTCAGAGGCAATGTTGTCAAAGCCACCAAGGAAACGATTGACTGCTCTGGCACAGTATGTGATTCAGAGTGCATTAGCAAGCTATCATTGCGTAGTTGTCCAATGTGCTTCTGAAGAGGTTCTTTTGCAGTCTGTTGTATAAGCATGATACAGACATTCGTATAGCATACATAGATATGATTCACTTGAAGCCTACGACAGAATTAGCTCAGGTGAAAACAATGTATTTATGATAAAATCAGCTAATTTGTTTGTAATTACTGGCCAATTAAAAGGAGAAAGGCAAAGTTGCTACAACTAGTAGAATCAAGTTCTGTGTTATTACCAACAGATATTCGCAGAAAATTGATGAAAGGTTTTAAATTTTTGACTTCTTGAGATTACGTTTTTGCTAAGCAATGTTACATTTTTCATGGTAGGAAAGAAAACTCTCTGATTTATATAAAATATGGGTACAAAGCAAGCAATAGATAGTGCCTTAACTTTATAAGAACCCACATCATAACACCCTTATAATGTTCTTGAAATAAAAGTGAAAGCTAAGAGGGTTCATTCCCAGGTTTTCTCATGGACACTGTTACCAGTGCTAATAGACAGTACCTCAAAAAATTGAATCAGGGAGATGAACAATAACTTCACATAATACATAACAACAACAGCAGCAGCAATAATAGTAACAATAATAGTTCTTTGCGTTGCATTGTGCTTTGTAGTACATGAACATTAATTATGCTCTTTAACTTGAGGATATTAAATGAAACATGGACGGAGTGAACAGCTTCAAAGGGATTATCATCATTATTATGATCATTTATGTCATTCTCACTTCGAAGATTACAAAACTGAGATTCAAAGATGTTAAATGACTTATCCAGGGTTATAGCTCAAAAGTATAAGAATCAAAAGTAGATATGGGTGTGTCTTCTGAATTCTAGGGGAGAGTGTTTTTTCACATATGATACTGTCTCACCTGTCTAGAGTACAGGAAATTATTTTATAGCTGCAACTATTGTTGATGTCAGAAAAGAGAAGAGATCAGGAGGACAGGTGAAGGAGATCAATCAAAGAAGTCTTGAGGCCAGGAACAGGGCTCATGCCTGTAATCCCAGCACTTTGGGAGGCCAAGGTCAGAGGATTGCCTGAGCCCAGGGGTTCGAGACAAGCCCCGCAACTTGGCGAGACCTCATCTCTACAATAAATGAAGAAAAATTAGCTGGGCTTGGTGGCATGCTCCTGGAGTTCCAGCTACTTGGAAGGCTGAAACAGAAGGATCACCTGAGCCCAGCAGGTTGAGGCTGCGGTGGCCGTGAGCGTGCCACTGCACTCCAGTCTGGGCAACAGAGTGAGACTGCAACTCAAAAAAAAAAAAAAAAGAAAGAAAGAAAACAAAACAAAGAAGTCTTAAACCTTGAAAGATGGGTAATGTTTAACCCAGGCATGTCCAACCCGTGGCCCACAGGCTGCATGCAGCCCAGGACAGCTAGTAATATGACCCCACAAAATCTATTAACATCATGTGTTTTTTAGTGTTTAATTTCTTTGTGACCGCACACGAAGTTCTGTTTTTGAAGTTTACCATCATGCCTTATTCACATCACTTTTTGGCAGCACATACATTTGTGAGCAGCTGTTTTTAATTGTGAAACATGTGAAGAGCAAAATTCGAACAAACATTTCTGGTGAGCACCTTGAGAACTCACTAAGAATTGTGACCACTTCCATCGAACCAGACATTGATAGATTACAAAAAGGTCAAACTTCCCCCTAGTTTTATATTGTTCTCATTTTTCTAAACATTGTAATAAAAATATTTAAAAAAGAGAAGTCTTACCATATATATACTCTAACTATATTATATAAATTATGTGCAGACAATTCTTTATTTGATTCAGTTCAGGGAAGCCAAAAGGTTACTTGGTGTAGCCCAGGGAAGCCAAATGTTTGGACATCCCTGGATCAACTGTTAGAAATAAAATGAAAGAAATTCTAAGCAAAGCAGCTGTGTGGATAGTGTTTAAATAATCAAATCCTTGTTGATTGATTTAAAAAGTATTTAGCACTAATAGGCACCAACTAATGTTCTAGGTACTCTGATTTGGCATTTAGCAAAAGAGACAAGATCTTCAAGACTTTTAGAGCCTAATTATATGTGAAGTATGACAGACCATAAGTGAATAACAAATTTTAAAAGTTGTGTTAGCTTAAATGAAAATTTAAAAAACAGAGTAAATGGATATAGGTGGTGAAGGGAAGGAGTACTTTAGATGAAGTGGTCAGGGAAAGCCTTTTCTGGAGATGGTCTGTCATCAGACACCTGAATAATGAGGAGTATTCAGTCAGGCAAATGTCCATGGAAGATATTTTCCAGGGAAGCAAACTGGGGCAAGCCTTGTAGGACACAGTTAAAAAATAAACATCTTTCTAAGTGTGATAAGAAGCCCGTAAGAGGTTCTAATTTACTTTTTGAAGTGATCATTCTTTCTGCTTCTCTTCACAAGTCCAAGGGGCATCAAGAATGGAATTAGGGAGAACCGGCAGGATGTTTTGGTGGTACAGAAGAAAAAGAGGATTATTTTGAGGGGGCTGAAGTGAGATATCAAAGCTATCTCCTAAATGTTTGTCTAGAGTCTTTGAACAGATTAGACAAAGAAGACCATGACAGGTCAATGGAGTCACGTCAATGATGTAGAGATGTTGTGAGTCTGTGCCTGACTGGTAAATCAGCCTGTATGTTTATGAAGTAGGAAACACTAGCTGGTTCCCCCAGGCTTGTGTGTTTAATGCAACTGGACCCTCTTAGAGGGGGCTATGATGAGACGTGGTGTAGAAATGAGAGGAGAAAGATCGGCAACTTGGAATGATGTCTTATCTCTTTGGTGCTCATTTTATTGTCTGTCAAGGAAAAGTTGGGCCAGATTAATGGAATTGAACTCAGTTTATTCTGAATTCCTTGTCGGGATATGATGATTACTAATGATTCTCCAGAAAATGAATTGTACATATAGTCAAAATTTCCTTGCAATACTGAGCCTTACAGAACCCCTTGACCGCTAAATACTAGCAAGGATTCCTCTAGTTTGAAATGTATGGCCTATAATATCGAACTAAGCCCCCCATGGTAATGTTCTAACAGAACAATATGTGCCTGTTGCAGTGTGGCAGAGAGTTTTGCTGCAAAATGTGCCAGGGTATGTGGACTGACAAAGACCTTTGTCTAGTAACTGCAACATCAAGAATGTCCATCCTGATTGTTCACTGCATAGTGAGAGAGAGAGATTTGAGAATCAGGCACGAGGTTTTCACTGCCTCTGACTGGCCTCTGACTGGAAATGACATGCAACCCTTACTATTTGGATATTATTGACCAGGTTGAATCACCTAGCATGTGGTCTCTAACTGCAAATGGGATAGAAAACTGAGGAGAAGGCTGGACATGGTGACTCACACCTGTAATCCCATTAATTTGGGAGGCTGAGGCGGACAGATTACCTGAGCTCAAGGGTTCAAGACCAGACTGGGAAGCATAGCAAAACCTCATCTCTACAAAAAATAAAAAAATTAGCTGGCATGTAGGCACATGCCTGTAGTTCCAGCTAGTCGGGATGTTGAGGTGGAAGGATTGCCTGAGTCCAGGAGGTCGAGGCTGGTGTGAGCCGTGATCATCATGATCATGCCATTATATCAATGTAATCCAGACTGGGCAACAGAGTGAGACCCCAATACAAAAAAAATAAATAAAGAAAGAAAAAGAAAACAGAGGAGATCATATTGGTAGGCATTCCCATATGCTTTCTCCTTATATAGCTATTTCCTTAGCTCAAGCAGAAACTTTGGATAAATAAAAGTAGACTTGTCTAAATAGTGAACTACTGCCTGGTGCAGTGGCTTACGTCTATACTCCCAGCACTTTGTGAGGCCAAGGTGAGAGGATTGCCTGAGTTCACGGGTTCGATACCAGCCTGGGCAACTTGGTGAGACCTCATCTCTACAGTTAAAAAAAAATAGCTGGGCACGGTGGCACGTGCCTGTAGTTCCAGCTACTTGGAAAGCTGAGGCGGAAGGATCATCGGAGTCCAGCAAGTCTTGACTGCGGTGGCCGTGAGTGTGCCACTGCACTCCAGCCTGGATGATAGAGTGAGACTCCAACTCAAAATAAATAAATAAATAAATAAATAAATAGTGGAATACTATGAAGTTGTCAAAGGTCTGTAAATATTTCCAAGATGGTGAAAAAAACAAAGTACAAAATAGTGTGGATAACCTGCTGCCACTTGTGTGAGAAAAAGAGAAAATGAGAATTTGTGTTTGCATCTGGATAGAAAATCTCCAAAGAATAAATTTTAAAAAGCTAGTAGTAAATTAAAAAAAAAAAAATCTCGTGGTGATGGTGATGGAGCTTTTGGATGGGAATAATGAGAGAGTGAGAGCAAGGCATTTTACTGCATATCTTTTTATATTATTTGATTTTGCATGTGAGGAACATATTGCCAATTCAAAACATTTAAAAATTGATTTTATATTATTTTATTTTATTTTTTCTTTAAGTTGGGGTCTCACTGCATTGTCCAGGCTGGAGTGCAGTGGCACACTCACGGCCACCCCGGCGTTGACCTGCTGGACTCAGTGATCTTTCCACCTCAGCCTTCCAAGGAGCTGGAACTACAGGCATACGCTACCGTGCCCGACTAATTTTTTTGATTTATTGTAGAGATGAGGTTTCACCAAGTTGCCCAGGCTGGTCTCAAACTTGGGGACTCAGGCAATCCACTCGCCTCAGCCTTCCAAAGTGCTGGAACTACAGGCTGAGCCACCGAAAAACTGATTTTAAAAAAGCATGAAAGAATCAAAACACGTTTTCACTCCATGTCTGATCCTCTTTATTCTCAGTAACGGATGGCATCAAGACATCGGTGGCTAATTCCAGAGATCCCACTGTCAAAGAATGACAGAATCCAATGCAACAGGATGTTCATGCATCACCAAACAGCTCGAGCATGACTTCATTACAGTAGAACATGCATTATGTCATGTGTTATTGCTTACTTAACAAACCTCACTCTATCACGTGCATTAACCAAGAGAAAGTAGCTAAATATTGCCTGAGATTTTTCTGTCTATAGAGAAAGTTTCTGTTCGTCAAGATGGGAAGTAAGCGTAAGTGAGAGATTGGTAGATTTTTCTGCTCATCTAATCCCAATGCCAATATAGAAATTATAGTGCATTTTTGCCCATTTTTTGATGTGACTTTAATGTTACCAATCTGACCTAGTTGAACGAAAAGTTTTCCAAGGGAAAGAAAATCCTCTTGGTAATGTCATTTTATACACCATTCCAACTCAAAATGCATTAAGCTTTATTATGGTAATATCTTTCGTTATTAGTGGTTTATAATTTTCAAAGCAAAAAACAATAAAAAAGCATCATTCCAAATTAGGAACTAGATAGTTATGGATTCAAATCCTACTTCTACTAGCTATATTCCCATGGGCTTTTTGCTTAATCTTTTGGAGTTTCTATTTCTCCATCTGTAAAGTGACAATAATGAAATACTTTATGTGGTTATGAAAACTGAGGTTAGATATTCAACACACCCAATATGACTAACATAATAATAAAGCATGCTCTATAAATGGTTGCTGCTATTAATATTACATATTGGCCAATTAATCACAGCAATTGAGTGAAATTTATTTGGAATTGGGAGTACAACAGCATTTAGGAATGAGTTAGTATTATTTCTCTTTCCCAAAGATATGATGAGATTTGAAGGGCAGATAAGAGGTTCCTTTCATGATTTACCACACTCTATGGGGTTCTGGGAGGAGTTTCAAGATGTGCAAAGATAGGCTGAAAGAGCATGGACGAGAGTCAAAATAACCTCTGACATCTGCATCTACTACTTTCAAAACATAAGTTATTCAGAGTAATTAAGATAATTATTTGGAAATACACCTATTAGATAACAAGCACTGGCTAAATGAAAGTTCTTATTAACATTTCACAGCAAAGTGAGAAGACATATCACTGAGACCACTAAGTCAAACCATAATTCTAAAAAAAAAAAAAAAAAAATCATTTAAGAAATGGCTCACATTTGGAGGAAGTTAGTGGGGAATAAAAATGTTTGGATAATTTGCCATTATAGTTCAATTTTTACCATATTATTAATGTTTAATATTTTGTTTTGTGAAATGTTGCCTCAAAGTTGTAGACTCTATATAATCTTAAACATATTTTTTTCTTTATTTTTAAGGCCAGTGTATCTCAAGGAAAACTTAATTTGTATGTTTCTGATTCTCTTATACTTAACCCATCCAAAAGTTATTTTGTAAGAATTCTTTGATGTCCAGAAAAGCTTATCATTTTCTTATAATATATTCAAGGTTTTTTCTCTTGGAAAATGGAAATCGTCTTACTTTAAGTAAATAAACTCATACGCCCAATTTGGGGGGAGGGTATAGGAAATCATTCTCTCTCTCTCTCTTCTTTCTTTCTCTCTCTCTCAATTTCTATCAGTATCTTGGCTTACAGCAATGACCATTCTTGTTCAGGAATTGGACAGTTTAGCCTTTCTAAAGTCAGTTCAATTCAGTAAACCTTTTTTGTCACCTCTGATGTATGGTGAATTATGCAAGTTTCTATGGGTGACAGCAGTGAAAACGATACGGAAAAATAATATACAGTGCATATCCTCAAGGGGTTTATATTCTACTAGTAGAGATAGATAAGTATTAAAGAAATTATAATATTTGAATGAAATACTCCAAAAGAGGTCAAAGCAACATTTTATGTGAATTGTACAAGAAGAATTATGAATTGAATCTGAGGAACTAAGGAAGGATTTTCACAAAATAGGTGGAATTCAAGCCAGCCTTATTAGAATTTCAAGGACTATGAGAATTTCAATGAGTGGAGAAATGGGGGAAGCTATCCCTGTCTCAACAAAGCCACTTGGGCATTACAAAGTAACATCATAGCTTCATTGTTTGTGAAGCCACAAGTTACTGTACTTTGAATGCCAAGCTAGAGGTTGGATTTTATTCTGTAAGTAATAGTCAGGCCATTTGAATGTCCTTGAGGAGAGCAAGTAATGCAAATGCAACTTGGGCTTTAGAAAGATAATACTGGTGGAAGCGTGAAGAATGAACAAGAAAGGAGGGAATCAGAGGGGTTGGAAACCGAGTCTGTGACTACTTCAGTGTAGATGATGATTAATGAAGAAATAAACTGTGGTAGGAGAAAAGAAAAGTTAAAGTGAAGGAACAAAGAAAGGGAGTCAATTATGATTTCTGGATTTTTAGTTAAGCTGTATATTAGAATATAGACCGTGCTGGCTGTAATAAAGAGAGCTAACACTAGAACAGTTCAAACAAGAGAGAGAACTTTTTATTTTTATGTAATGGAGGTGGGGGCATGGCCCAAAGTGAAGTGCTTCTACTTCCCAAGGTCATGCATGGTATTGTTGAAATAGTCAAAGCTGTCTTGCAACCACTTTTCATTCCAGTATTTGGAAAGGGGAATGAGAAAGTCAAAAGCAGGAAGCTACTTTTCATTTTTTTCTTTTCGTTTTTTTAAATTTGAAAGATGCAGGGTACAATTCAGAATTAGGTACACAAGTGGTCACCATACAGGGAAAGTTTGGGCCTTCCTTTGGTCCCCACTTCACCTGGTTTGAGGTCAGTTACCCTTATTGATGTTATGTGACCCTTCCCTTCCCCTGGCGATGTCCTGCTACTGCGTACCATAGTATTATGGTAAATGTTCAAGTCCACTTATGAGTGAAGATAGCTTTCTTTGAGAGACGTGACCCTAGAGTTGTGAGCATTGCATCTACTCATGTTCCATTAATTGTATAAATTCAAGAGAATTTTTAATTCAGAGTCTAAAAACTTGGTCACTCAGAGCATTTTGGGCTTACACTATTAGTGGTTCTTGAAATTAATTTGGGTAATTATAAGTAATTACCCAAATTATCTATAAGTAGGCTATAGATCCCACAGATGGGAGGACAACTTCTGGCCAAAGGAATGAGAGGAAAACAGAGGAAGACTCAATGGAGGCAGTTTCTTTTTCTTGTCTGAAAGCTAGTGGACTGACCTTGGCTTGGAAATTCTGAAGCTAAACACTCTGCCACAAGTTTTTCAGTGCTGACCTGGACCAGCAGAAGTGGGATCCACATGAGTCCTATATATGCGTCAGACTAATGTATCACACTTCCCAATACTGATTTTAAAAATTGTGTAAGTATTAGCTTAATGCCTGTTACCTACATATCTTAAACTCCATGAGGGCAGAGACTTCATCTTTTTTGTTTAACACCGAATTCCCTTTCTATCAGCAAAGTACCTGATAGATTTTAGGAGCTAGATAGACATGCGTATTTTAAATTCACATTTTGGAAATTTTCAAACCTACAGAAAATCAGAAACAGTAGTGTAATGATTATACATGCTCACTAATTTTTAACTTTTGTGATATCTGCAAATTTTTCTCTCTCTTCATCTTGAACATTCTGAAAATAAGTTGCAATTGTCCGAACACTGCTCTTAAATGATCCAGGAAAGAAGGAAGGAAGAAGCAAAGACAAACCTGTCTGCTATCCTTTTCATTTCTTTACTTTTTAGTTTACCACATCCTTGTGGTTTGTTATCATTCCCAGGATAACTTAGCCAAAATCACGTGGGAAAGTGTTTCACAAATACTTTTAACAAAATAAGTTGAAATTG
The DNA here is from genome assembly GCA_963574415.1 of Tarsius wallacei. Classification (NCBI taxonomy): domain Eukaryota; kingdom Metazoa; phylum Chordata; class Mammalia; order Primates; family Tarsiidae; genus Tarsius; species Tarsius wallacei. The sequence goes on from CAUYQG010278196.1 coordinate 48,275, forward strand.
TTTATGTGATTGTTATTTCTGAATATTCTACAAAAATAAATTCTGTTTCAGAATCATTGAAAAGCTATTTTAAACCCAATGAGTCTTAAAATTAAATTTTATGTGTTTAAAAAAAAGATGCGTTTTCCCCAAAAAGTAGTTACTAGCCAAACAAGAAGAGAAAAACAGAAAGTGCCAAAACTTGAATGAAGAAAATTGTGATACAGTAGTTTTTAGTAAGTTTAAGCTTTAGAAATACTCTTTACTGGCTACTTTTGTTTTACCAAGAGAAAAGTAATTTAAAAATTGAGATACTTGTAAATAAAGGTAAGAAAAAATTCATTTTCAGAAAGTTCGGCATATCCTAGAGGATTTTTTTTTTCTGTTAGAGAAATAAGTTATTGACATTTTGATGACATTCATAGATGGCCCTAGAAGAAGTTGAACATCAATAAACTCAAGACAATAGTATAATTAGACTTTAAGAAGTTGGAAATGGGATTGACAAAGCAAAAAACTGATGATAGGAAAATCTTTAGTTGGCTTCACCAAAATTACAAAGAACAAAGTCATTCACAAAGGACCTATGAACTTCCCAGGGAACCAAATCTATTAAATGGCAGAATAGACATAAAAGCTTACGCCTGACTACAAAACAAATATATTTTTACTACCTTAATATACATCCTCTCATACACTAAAGAGGATACTTAACAAAAGAGGAAACCCTGTGTTGGGGAGACTCATAGAGTCTCTCCTCAAATTAGATAGAAACGTTGTATTGTATATGAATATTAAACATCATAATGTTGGCCAACATATTTGTTCAGATAATTCTATGGCATATATTTGCCTTACTCCTATACAAGGCTTAAATTTCCATACATGTCTATAGACATATGAATTTCAGATATGTTTTAGCTTTTTGGTTGATGCTTTTATTCTCCTAGAAACCTTGCAAAGGAAGTAGTGAAACTCCTAGTATTTCCATTTCAAGGCAAGGTAACTAAGGGATATCAAGATTAAATTATTTATCCAGTGTCATGCAGTTTGTTAGCACTGCTGAGTAGCTATGTACCCTGTCCACTCCCTTATTAAGTATTTTATTACCTAGGGATGCAGAATTTTCAAGATCTTTCTTGCTATTATTAATACAAAGATGAAACTCAGTTGAAACTACAAGTAATTAGGCAGCTCTATTGTCATTAGAGAGTTAATCTAATTTTTAATGTTATAGATCATATTAACCTTTTCTATATAAGATCACCTTCACCTAAGATTATTCTTGTCAGACTTGCCCTTGATAGCATTGGGCAGAACCAGGAGTCCTCCCTAATCCTAGTATGTGAAGAAGACATCAGAAGAGAATAGAGGTGTGCCCGCAGTCACTCTGGGTTGTTACAAAGATCCTAACTGTTATCTAGGATGACCCTTTTAACATTTGAGGGTCTTTTTAAAAATCTTATGAAACACATGGTCCCTGTTCTCATAGAATAAAATAAATTATTCTCATAGAATAAAATAAAACAAAAACAAAGCAAAACTGATACAACCAGTAAACAAAAAGTTAGGACAGGTACAGATGGGACTGTTCATTCACTGTAGGTTAAGAGACCCTGGTCTGGGAATATGGGATTGAATCAATGTACTGACTTTGGAACATAGTAAGAACTGAAAGACTAATAGATGACAGAGCGTTACAGATGAATTCACAATGAGTCACAAAGGAACAGGAGACCCATGGCAAGGATGTAGAGAGCCTGGGCCAGAAATATGCTATTCCTTCAGTAGCATGGCTTAGATAACAATCTGTATCCCGGGGCTCCCCTTTATCTTTATGGAGACTATGTCTGGACTTTTTCATTTACCCAAATATCTAAAGTAATAAGTCAAGAGAAAAGCAATAAAAGAGCATAACACAATACAGAAGTAAATGAAGAAAAATTAAAAGTACTTTAGATTTTTCCAGATTGAAAAAGAAAAATGTTTATAGAGTTCTCTAAATTTTAAAGAAAAGAAAGGTATGTTTTTATCATGGCTAATAGAGCTATAACTAGAAATAGAGGCTGCTGTATAAGTATATTCATTTTTTTAGAATGAGCGTATGTATACACACACACACCCACCCACCCACACATACAAACACGTTTACCATTTATTTATCTTTCTAACCCTCAACATAACTTCTTTGACAATATCATTGCTGATAGATACAGGTACTGTCTCTCAAGGGAAGTAGTAGAAAATATAGCTCTTTCTGTAGAATAAAAAAATAGATTAGATATTCAGTTAGCAGATTGGTGCATAAAATTTCCAAGTAAATTCCAAGGCAGAAAAACGTGAAGATTGAAAAAAATAGCAAAACAAAACAAGTTCCCAAAAAGGTCATGAAATTTCTGATACATGCCTATATAATAGAATATATTTGAATAGAACCAATTGTAAAACCATGCCTAAAATGTTAGCTATTAATTACATTGGAACCATAAAATAAAATACTGTTCATTTCAGAGTTTGACCATGGTATCTCTGTAAACATGATTAAAGTTCTAGCCTACTATGAGATGAAAAACAGCCTGCCTAGCAATTGTTCTAACTAGTTCCCCTGAGGTACTCAAGCAAAAACTGGGTGTATAGAGGGAAGTACTTATTTTTGTTTGTGTTCTCATATCAAAGGTTCAGGGTAATTTCTAGCTATTCTCTCTTATCCTTTTGCTTCTTGTTATCATCATCTGAAAGAAATAATGAAATAGGAAGGAAGCAGGGAGGGAGGAAAGAAGGAAAGAAAAAAATAAGGGAAAAAATAAGAAAGATAGATCAGGATCAAATCGGGCCATTTCAGGCATTCACTGAGGAATTCAAATATGATAATGTGAATCAAAGTCAGATGTTTCTGTTCATCATATATGGGCATATACACTTTTTCCTGTAACGCTCACAAATCAAATTCGAAGCAATGATATTGCCTCAACAAACTACCAGCTCATTGAAATGGATGGCAGGAAAGAATATTATGCAGGTAGTATTTCTTGACCCAGGATTCAAGGGCAACTTTGAGACTCTATGTCTACTTCATGAAACCATAGATCACCAAGAAGATATTCTCATAAAGAAAATGTGGCAGGTTAGGTCATTCTCCTCCTTCTTGACTTCCCAGTTAAATAAAATCACACTCATAAAACACAGCACATTTTCATAGGATGTCCTGACATGTCCTGGCGGGGAGGAGAGAGAGTGTTTAGTGGTGTGTCAAGGAACAGTAAGCCATGTAGGGCGTTTTAAGTGTCGAGACAGAAAAACCGAGAGCGAGAGCAAGTCCTAGTTTTAAACTATATGTCTGTCATAAAGCCTTTATGAGTTTGAGAAAGAAGAATAAAGAATGGATTTCAGGCAAACCTCCAGAGTTAATGATGTATTGATAAAGATGTAGGAAGCAAAAATGATTCGTTTAAAAGATCTGAAACACAAGCAAAGCAGAAGAGGTGGTCGATCTGGAGGATAATGGACACATGACATGAATGAGATGTTTGTGTACATAAATTACCTATTTATGCAATTATTTTTTACAGATTTTGACTCCATTCTAAGACTCTATTGCCAACTGGTTTTAACATAGTTTTGCAAACCTGTGATATTAAGGTGTTTCAACCGTACAAATTGACCATTGCAATTACCATGTATAATCTGGAAATACTGTTCCCTCTATAATTTATTCTGAGTCCTGGGTCATTTACAGAGTTATTAGTGACACACTATGAAATATGACATTTATTTTTTGTTTAGTACTTTCCTGAATTAGAGAGGAGAAAGTCATTGCATTGCTTTGAATTACCTGAGAAATTGCCATAATATGCCGCTTTGCAACGCAAGCCTGAATTTCCCAAGGTACTTCTGATCCCAATGATGAGTTTAAGTGCCAGGATGATATCTTAACCATGTTGAGTCATAGATGTGCATGAAACTCTATTTGTTCAGATTCTAATAAATTTACTTTGAAATATCATTCTATATATTTCAGCATCTAATCATCTACTAAGACATTATAAGAGCAAAACTGAAAAAAGTTCCATCCTTTTCGAGATTGAGAGGCTTTTCCCATTTTTTTTTGTATTGTGTTCTTCATGCCTCCTCAAGGTAAATAATGCACAAGAAATCCTGTAGTATCTTGACTAGCATTTTGAAAATATATTAAACGTTATTTTTGAAAATGTTTAATGAGTAGTTGTGTACAACAATCTTCTTTTTGGAAATAAAGCCTGATATTTATTCATTTCTCCCTTTGATGCCCTAACATACTAATGCTACGTAGAGGGATTGACTACTGAATTCCTCCTAAAAGTTATGAAATTCACAATTTTATGAAAAATCAAGAAGCAGACACTCTTTGATTTATATATTTAGCAAATGGTTGTTATTTTTTATAAGGGCTTTGGAGTCTTGTGGGTATAGGTTTCACAAATAAGAATAAGTTAGATTTTTCTTTTTTCATACATTTCATGACAACCCTAAATTAATTCCATCAATGTATAAATAAAATGATTGCATGAATAATACAGTTCCAAAACTACCAGGGAGCACTTTACTTAAATGTTGCAAGCCTTTTGAAGACAGTTAAAATTGCCTCTACATCAGGTGAGTTTCTTATTTGAAAGAGTCCTATAGTCATGGCTTTATTCATTTTAATTTTCTACACAAATCCAGAAAAAATCTTCAATTCTATAAATATATTCAATTTATATAATTGGTGATTCTATAATGAGGAAAAAAATTACAATAGTTTACAAGTAAGCTAAAATAGGTCCAGTAACAGATGTTACTGAAAAAGACATGAATTGTGTTCTAAAAATGCACCAGATCATCAAGAACACCCAGGACAACCTCCTTTTCTCATTTTTTTCCCCTTAGGGTAAAGATCCTGTTATAGTCTCACTGCTGCGGACACTCTAATATTATTTCACAGAAATCTTGTAAACAGCACAAAAGAGTAGAGACAAGGTCATGGTGAAATATATCATGCTGGAGCCAAACCACTTAACTTAGCAGTCACCTGGACTGGGAAAAGTCACTGGATCTTTCTGTGCTTTTGATTCATCATCTTTCAATGCAGGTAATAGTGCCCACCTCAAGAACTGCTGTATTAATCTACACAAAAGATCCATAGTGTCTGTCCAAAAAAAATTGCTGGATTATAACATGACATTATGGCAAACGTAATAGTATATTAGCAAAACACTGCATCAGTCTTATACTTTATTGCTTTGGGATCTACCAAATAGCGTTTTTAACTTATTGAAGATGCATGTTTGAGTTCTGATGTAGTTAGGATCAACCCACTGAAACTATAGGTGTTATTTAGGAGTCCGGGGTAAAATAAATTGCCACCATTGCCAATGTCCCAACCAATCACTTAGGATGTGTGAAGTTCTGCTGGACAGAACTGAAATTTTTTTGTGGAGGAACTATCATTTTGGGGGAAACAGATTCATCTTTGAATACACCATATAATCAAAGTCAGATCATAGCCAGGGTCCCACTTTCATAATTTGGCCAATTAGATTAGTAAGAAGTTAACCGATCTCAGTCTCTTTAAATATGAAATGTGAAATAAATATTTTGATTCACAAGAAATGCACCTATTAGATTTGCTGAGTATTCTGGCTTATGTGATTCTTTATAAATAGCTTCACTGACAGTCCCAACAAGAGTCCATTCTGTGTTGACTGCTGTCCTCGTGGCTACTCACACAGAGATGTACTAGGGACTATTCATCTAAGACCAGTTCCTCCTGGCAGGACACTCAGTCTCACAGGGGGAGGTGGATGAGCATAAAATCAACATTAATATAAAATTCACGGCTATACTTTTATAGGGTATTGTTTAGATTACACAAGCAGTCATAAAACTCCAGTTGGCTTAAGCAGAAGGTTAGTGCACATAAACTTGAAAGGCTTTCTGTGTGCCGTGGGCAGATAAACATCCTAACAGAATATTCCAGAACTTCCTTGGCTGTCCCAGAATGTGTGTGCCCTGTAAGATATGCCCTGTCACATTCTTTAATTTGTCAAAGACCGGTGATCTTCAAGGGCAGAAGCTGAATTTGGTAAGTTAAATTTCCAACCTGCACAAATTTAAGTGCTGTCTGGGGATGCCGCAGAGATGCCAGACTGGATGGAAAGACAAGACGGTCCCTGAGACAGATCGACACAAAAGAAGGCTAAATTCAGTCTAACGGTTCAGACTAAACAGCTAAACAATGGGCCTGCCAGGAAGAGGCAGCGATGCTTCCAGCGAAAATATGAAGCAGCCCTGGCCTTTCCTGCTGCATGCCACCCTCCTCCACACCCTGGATTCCCTGCCAAGATGGAGAAGACTGAGCAAGAGAGAAATATTTGAGTCACTAGCACCTCAAAAGTGCTGCTGCAGAGGCCTGCCAGAAAGAGCCAGCCTGGAGATGGATGGAGATGTTCCCCTGCGACCTGAAAGGACAGAAAACTACATAAGTAGACATGTCTAAAAGAGGACAGCAGAAGCATAGGCAAGCTCCTGGCACAAGGTAGGCAGACAGGGAACTCCCAGGGCAGGAGCACTGTGTTTCCAATGTGAGAGCCACCACCCTTCTCTCCCAGGTAATGTGCTCCTGTTAGCCTCGGCTACCACGACCTCTTGGAAATCCACAGTGGAGGAAGAATTGGAGTATGTTCAAGTCCACCAATAACCTATATACAGGAAAGAAAAATATATATCTAGGGTCACTGAGCCTGTTGCAGCAAGGAAAACACAATGGAAGAGTCGCGCAGGGCATCTTGGTGATAGGTATGGTAGGGGTTTTGAACAGGACTTTGACTTGTGCTGAATTATTGAAGGAGGAATTAAGGATGTGGAAATAGCTCCAGATATACTGTCCAGAGGAGGAGATGGTTCAATAACTGGGCATCTCAGTCATCTTTGCTCAGGAGGTGAGATCAACGAAGCTAGCTGGGGTTATTAAGAGAGAAAGCAGCCATCACTCAGAAGCAGCATCAATGTGATTTGGGGTATGTCCTGCTAGAAACATGTTCTGTTTTCTGTTGGCCTTGTCACTGTCCTGTTGGAAACATTGTTGATGTTTGAGCATCGACAGCAGAGTGCTGTTATTAAAGTGCTGCTCTTCACGTCTCAAGTGGGAGGTCCTTAGAAAGGACAGGACTGCCTGATATTAAAATGAGAAAAGGGACAGAGGGGAGAAGGAGGTCCGAGTTTCCATATTTTGTTTATTTTTTAAGTGTGTCACATGAATCTGGCTAATGAGGCTAAAAGACACACAGGTTTTGTGTCACCAGTGTCAAAAGGAGAGCCTGGTAGGTGGTAGAGCTGGGGGACCCTGTGTCTTTGGGGAAAATATTTCATAAAAGAGGAAACACTTGGAAGAATCAGTAGAAGTTTGATGGGCCCCATAAAAGTGAGTTGATTGTTGGCCATGAGTGAGGACAGCATGGAAGGAGAGGAAGAAGTGGGGAGAAAAGAGTTTGTCTGAGGAGAAATGAAAGGCTATGATCTTTCAAAGCAACTGAGACCTGAGGACGTTTGGGTTTGGGAGACATTGAATCACAGCGAGGAACAACCTTCATGGGTGAAGTAAAAAGTGGCTAGAGTGAGGAGACAGAATCGTAGATGGAGTTAATAAATTATCCTACATGTTCTTTTGAGGAGTCGCATATTATCGTTTTGTTCTCGAACTTTCCCCAAAATAGTATAGTAAAAATACTTTTCTAAGACAGTTGATTTGTACGTAATTAGCAAAGTACAGCAGATTTGAAAAAAAATCACAAAATCAGTGAGCTTTTAGACTGTGTTTCCATAAGACAAGCTCCCTAAGTCACTGTAGAGAATATCTATTTCATTGCTACATAACCCAGAGAAAGCAAAAGCAAAGAGTTAATTATGGTTTTGTTTGTTTATTTGTCTTTTGAGTTGGAGTCCCACTCCGTCACCCAGGCTGGAGTGCAGTGGCACACTCACAGCAACCCCAGCATTGACCTGCTGGGCTCTGGAGATCCTTCCACCTCAGTCTTCCAAGTAGCCAGAACTACAGGCGCATGCTACCAAGCCTGGCTAATTTTTTTATTTTATTTTATTGTAGAGACGAGGTCTCACCAAGTTGCCTGGGCTGGTCTCGAACCTGCGGACTCAGGCAATCCACTTGCCTTGGCCTCCCAAAGTGCTGGGATGATAGGCTGAATCACCAAGCCTGCTCTATGTTTTATGCCTCAATAGGGCTTGCTGGCTGTCTCTATTAGGTATTTATGATTTTCAAAATTCTAAATACAATGCAAAGTAGGTATTGCTATTATCTTCATTTTACAAATGAAGAAATTGAGGATTATTAGGTATAAGTAGTTTACACATATAGTTGTTTACAGTATAGTTGACCTATAGTAGACTGCATCTTTAATGTACAGTTTGATATAATTTGGCCTATGTTTGTATCTACTAAGCCATCACTACAGTTATGGTAATAAACATATCAGTCACTCGCAAAAGTTTTCTCACGGCTCCTTGCTATCCTTCTCTCCATTCCTTATTATCGATTGCATATTTCTGCTTTTTTGCATGGGTCTGGTAATTTGGAGGAGGGTGAAAAATATTTGTGAATTTTACTTTGTTGGGGCATGATTGCTTTTTTAGTTCCATAAAAATTATCGAGTTTCATTGTGGGATAGAGTTAAGTTATATGGGTCTTACTTTTAAGCTTTGTTATGTGAGAACATTGTGGCATTTAGTTTAGAATTAATTTTACCCTCTATTTAGAAAAAAGTCTACTGAGCAGTCTACTTGATGTCCTGTGAATCATGAATTTTCCATTCCAGCTGATAGGAACAGCATTAATCCTGTCCTATGAGTGCTGAAGATTTTCCCCTTATCCATTCAAGTGGTTCTTTCTTCAGACTCAGTAGTTTCTTCATGAGCGCTCAAGGGGAAAACTGTCTTTTGGGAAATATTTCATGATGCCAAGATAGTCCTATAATGTCCATTACAAATAGTATTTTCTAATGTATTTTGCAACCTTAAAATATTTGTTTGAACTCTATCTTAGCAGAGCACAAATAAAGAATGGGAGGGGAAACCACACTGTTTTTCGTTACGACCACACCGCCTTCTGCAGCAGAAATCAAATAGTACATTCTAAGCAGTCATCAAAATCCCTGGTGGGTAAGCAACACTCATTGACTGAAGTTAGAGGGTGCCAGGCTTGGTAGAATAACATTAAGGATAAAGAATCACATCTTAATATATGATAATTATCCATCCCATGTATGTGGAGAAGGTACAGTCATGTGATTCATCTCTTTAGGCCATGTGTTAGACGAGAGACATGGGTGTCAATATATACTACAAACAATTTGTATCTGTAGATTATCTGTAGAAAGGTCTATTAAACAGAAAATATGTCTTGGGCACAGATTCATCTAGATTTGTCAAAGGTCTGAATTGTAGTGTTGAATTATTGGTATGTTTGGTAAACGCCACCATAATGGGAGAAGGAGGTAACAACAGTTCAGTAATTTTCTGCAAATTTATGGAAAAAAAAATACAGAAAAGATGTCCCTTTTTCTTTTACAAACCTAAAAGCCAGGAAAATGAAGCTCTGGGGCTAAGCAAAAATTGCTAACTGCTGCTGAATTACCAAACACCAAATAGCAAATGTTCCAGCCAGGGAACGAACGTACATGAAAATTCAAGTAAAACACTGATGGAAAAAGTCATCTGGTTAATGTTTTAGACTCACAACACTGGCTGGGTTTCTGACAGACTTTTACAACACAATGGATAGTCAAGCCTAGATAACACCTCAGTGCAAATAAGTCAGATCCAAATATGCCAGGGAAGAAAACCTTTGGTGTTGAGTAGACGGCTCCATTGGGCGAGTCCCAACTTGAAGTGCAGACCAAGCTCATGCATTAAGGCTGGGAGGAGGGGTGCACTGAACACCATGAAGGGGTGGGCTGTGAGGTGTCTACTGAGGGGACCACGGACTGCATGGGTGCATGCATGGGTAGAGGCAGAGGCGGCTGGACAGGGGTCTGTGAGTTGGGAGACGGAGGCAGAGTGGGTCGTTTGAACTTGTCAGGACTATTGCTTCTCCGTGGTGAAGACCTTGTGATACCATGAGATGTACCCATGTGCTGCACATGAAGACCCGGGGAATTGTAGTAAGACATTCTGGCTCTAGTCAGTGAAGTTGGTGGTGTGACACCAACTGTGTGACTTGCATATGATAGACCAGGTGATACAGGCCTGCTTGAACTTGGAGAAGGTGTATAAGGTATGGGGCTGGTCACAGTGCAAGGTCTTAATCCTCGTGCACACACCTCGTTAAAATACCTTTTGTCATCCATTTCTAAGCTGGACTCGCTCCTGGAAAGCTGTCGACAGAGGGCTTCTCTCCATCTCCTTCTGCGGCTTCCTCTGCAGCCTCAAGTTCTCTTCTCTCTTGTGACGTTCCTCCTCCAGATACCGTGCCGCTTTCTCTGAATGCTGTAACTGAGCAGCTCTCAGCTGCTTCTGCAGCCACTCCACTTCATTCTTTCAAAACCTGACATGACGCATCATGTTTTCTGGAGAATCAATCTCCATGGAGATATCTCTATGCGACGGGGAAGCAGAGTCAGGCTGGTCTAATTTCTCCTGCAGTATTGGCTTTTCGGTTTCAAGTTTATCCATTCTTTTTTCAGAGACGATTAACTTGTGCTTCTTGTGCGTGTTCCAATGTATTTGCAAGGTCCGTCTTCTCCCGTCGCAACTGTTCTAATGTAAGTTGCTTAGAAAGTGTATCATTCTCCAGTTCTTTCATTTTCTTCATCCGTTTGTTGACCTGAAATTCCGGCTCCTGGCCGAGATGCCGTTCTAGCTCAGCTTTCTCATGCTGCAACTGCATCAATTTTCTGGAGAGCTCCTTAGTGAGGAACTCTTCTTCCTTTTCGTAATTTACAGCAAGGGTTTCTTTCTCTTTCTGCAAAGTCTGAATTTTCTTGAACCAAGTGTTAATGATAAATTCTTCTTCCTGCTCAGCCCTGGTTTGGATGGTCACGCGGGCTTTGCGCAGGTCACAGTTCTCCTGCAGCGCCTTGCACTTGAGTTTGTAGGTCTCCAGCTCCTACTTGAGCACCTTGTTCTCCTGTGGCCTACACGTGCTCTGAGGGAGGGCCTCCAAGTCCCCTGACCTAAGCCCATAGCCGCCCAGCCTCCTTTTGTCATCCATTTCTAAGTTTTATATTTTTAAACTCTAAATAATATTGTTCTGTGTAATCTAACATGTTTGCCTTCAATCTCACTTCCAATTCTTCCTCTCACTTCACTCACTTTCTAGCTTCTGCTTAAATAAATCAAGCATTGTTTTGATTTATCAAAACAAGCATCGTCTTCCTCAAAGCCTTTGCACTTGTCTCTTCCTGCCAGGCACAATTTTCTCAATCTTCCCACAGATATTCCATAATTCAGTCTCTCCCTTTGTTCAAATCTTTGCCCCCATAATTGTCACCACAGAGAAGACTTATTTTGACCAACATGAGATCAATGGCACACCCAGGATTCCTCCATCTCTTCTCTCTGCTTTATTTTTCCTTATAATTCGCATCCTCTGTTGACATTACTTTAGAGATATATTTATCCTTTATTATTGTTTCCTCTCTCCTCCATCAGATGGCCCTTCCTGAGGACCAGGATTTTTTGTCCATTTATAGTAGGTTAAAAAAAAAAAGTCTGCTTAGTACACAGGAGATGTTCGAAAATATTTCTGAAAATATTCTGAAAAAAAAGATTTTTATTTATTAATGTATACCTAGTACTTATCAGAGTGCCCGGTATAATAAGTGTTTGTTCAATGAATGAGAAGTTTCTTAATGTTAACTGAATAAACAGAAACAATTCATTAGGAAATGTAATTTAGCTTTAAAAGACTGCTATTGTTTACAAGTGAATTCTAATCAGGTAGGTACTAACAGCTCCTCAGGGAGATAAAAGCTGTCATTTGGAATATTGTTGCTCTTTCTGGGTAAATTTTTTTGTTTTTCTGATTCTGATAGTCGTGGCAGACAAAAGATACCAATGCCAATCCTAAGACTAGCACTAATAGAGAATATTACTCTTTAGCAATTGTTCAATGTTATCAATACTGGTTTTAATCATTAATATGGAATTTATAACTCTCAATTCGGGGCTCTAAGGAAAACCTTAGTTTTGAAATACGCGTGGGAATTTTGTAACTCATGAGTTCCTAGTGTTCCACTGTTTTCCCACATTTAAAAGTTGGAGTCTTGACCAGGCTTTGTGGCTCACTCCTGTAACCCCAGCACTTTAGGGGCTGAGGTGAGAGGATTGCCTGAGCCCATGGGTTCGAGACCAACCTGGGCAACTTGGTGAGACCTCGTCTCTACAATTAATCAAAAAATTAGCCAGGCATGATGACACGCGCCCTTCCAACTACTTGGAAGACTGAGGCAGAAGGATTCTCTGAACCAGCAGGTCAAGGCTGTGGTAGCTGTGAGCATGCCATTGTCCTCCAGCCTGGGCAACAGAGTGAGACTCCGACTCAAAAAAAAAAAAAAAGGTGGAGTCTCTTCTCTTTTATCCACAACACGGTCTTTGAGTGCTTGAATTTGATTATGATCGCATATATCACTTTAAAACAAAACAGCTACTATAATTTCTGACTTCGTAATTTTCTTTTCAATTCTTCTGTTACCAGCTTGGTTTCCATTTTCACCTATCACTCAGACTGGTGGGGTAATCCTCAAGCTGTATTTTCTGCATTCTGCTTTTCCCCATGCTGTTTATTTTCCACATTGCATGCTAGATTTTCTAGGAAGTAAGTCACTTACTTCCTTCAAAATCCTTAGCAGCTGGCTTTCCATTGATTTTAAGATATTCTCCAAATTTTTTGTTGTGTTACTTATCTATAGCTGCATAACAATATTGTCACAAAGTTGTTGTCTTACAATAACACATATTTCTTATGTCAGTTTCTGTGGGTCAAGGGTCCAGGGGATGGCTTGACTGTGTAATCTGATTCAGAGTCTCCCAAGGCTGCGGTCAAGGCGTCAGCTGGGGTTTCAAGATCTGCAGCTTGACTGGAAAAGGACCCACTTCCAAGCTCACATGGCTGTCGGCAGCATTCAGCTCCAATGAGCTGTTGGCTAGAAGCTGTTGTGAGTTCCTGGCTGGTTGTTGACCAAAGGCTTCCTCAATTCCCCGTGGACCTTCCCAACATGGCCACTTGCTTCTTCAAAGCCAGCAAGGGAAGCCGTCTCCTTGCAAAATGAACTTTCCATCTTGTATAACACAATCGCATCAACTGTGCCTCATTCTATTGGTTAGAAGCAAGTTAGGCCCAAACTCAAACTCAAGGTTGCACAAGCACATGAGTATCACAAGGCCGTCATAGAGTCTGTCTGCCATACTCATCAAGTCATACAATGCCCTCAAAATATGGTCTCAAACTTCCCTTTTTTTTCTACCCCAGGACCATATATTTTAGTCACACTGAACTATTTATTTTCCAAAGAATCATACTGAATCACACAAGCATCTGTTTGTTTCTTGATTGCCTCCATTTCTTTTTTCTGTTGCATTTTGGTGCTTGAATTACAATTCTGCACCTCGCCTGGCAAACTTTCACCAAAGCCTTTATGCAAATTTCAACTCTTCTTGAATTCTTTTGGCCTACCAAGAGGAATTAATAGCTCCTTTTGCATTGTATTCCTAAGCCTTCCCCCCCTTCCTCTACCCCCCACTGATTTTATTATGGTGCCTGCCATATAAGCTTAATTCCATTAAAAGTAGGGGGTGTTCCATCATTCTTGAAACCCCAGCACCTAGCACAAGATCTAGCACTAGTAAGGAATTATATATTTGCTAATAAAGTGAACTATTATTACATTAATTTTAAATGTTTGTTGTAGGTGAATTTTTGAACACTGTTGATCAAACTGCTAGCAGAGCATAATGGTTCATTCTTGAAAAATTATACTTTTGCATTTCAAACACAACCTTATTCCTTTCCCAAATCCCAGCAAATTAAATAAAACATTCATACAAATAAATCAAAAGTAGATAAGTACTCGAATAAAGCATAACTTATTTTCCTATCTGACATATTTTTTCTATTTTATTTTAGATTCAGGGAGTACAAGGGCATGTTTGTTACGTGGACATATTGAGTATCGGTGGGAATTGGACTTCACGTGACCCATTCCTCAGACAGTGAACATTATACACAATAGTAACCTCTGAACCCTACCCCCTCTCCCTTTCTCCCTTTCTTTAGTGTTCCCGGTGTTTACTGGTTCCATCTTTGTGGCCATTTAACTCTCCTATATAGGTGAGAACATGCAGTGTTTGGACTCATGTTCCTGAGCTAGTTCACTTAAGATGATGTTCTCCAGTTCCATCCATGTTGCTGCCAAGGACTTGATTTCAATCTTTTTTAAGGCTGCAAATCACTCCATGTTGTATAAATACCACATTTTCTTTATTCAGTCGATCATTGATGAACACTTAGGTTGGTTCCATGATTTTGCTATTGTGAATAGGGCTGCAATGAACATACAAGTACAGGTATCTTTTTAAAACAATGATTTTTTTGTTGTTGTTGGGGAGGGTTGGATACTTAGCATTGGGATTGCTGGAGTGAATGGTTTTTCTATTTTAAGTTATTCGAGAAATCTCCGTATTGTTTTCCAGAGAGGTTGAACTAGCATTCCCTTTTCTCTTCATCTGTGTCAACATCTGCTGCTTTTGACTTTTTAATAACAGCCATTCTGCTTGGCATAAGATGGTAGCTCACTGTGGTTTTAATTTGCATTTCTCTGATGATTAGTTATGCCAAGCTTATAAAAACATGCTTGTTGACCACTTGTATGTCTTTTTCTCAGAAGTGTCTATTCATGTTCTTTGCCTACTTTTTGATGGAGTTGTTTATTTTCTATTTTTCATGTGAGTTTTTTTTCATGTTGATATTTTCATGGGTTACTTAGATTCTGGATATTAGTCCTTTGTCTGAGGAATAATTTGCAAATATTTTCTCATATTTCATAGGTTTTCTTTTCATTGCATTGATTATTTCTTTTGCCGAGTAAAAGCTTTTTAGTTTGATTAAGTTGCATTCATCTATTTTTGTTTTTGTCTCATTTGTTTTTGCGGTCTTCATCATAAATTATTTGCGTAGGTCAGTGTGCAGAAGAGTTATTCCTAGGTTTTCTTCTAGGATTTTTTGAGATCTTGCGCTTAAATTTTTAATCCAGATTGACTTAATGTTTGTATACGATGAGAAGAACGAGTCCAGCTTCATTCTTTTGCATTTGGCTCCCAATTTTACCAGCATCATTTATTGAATAGGATGTCCTTTCTCTGCTGCTTGTTTTTGTTGACTTTGTCAAAGATCAGTTGGTTGTAGGTACGTGGTTTTATTTCTGAGTTCTCTATTCTGTTCCACAGATTTATCTGTCTATTCTTATACCAGTACCATGCTATTTTAGTCACCATAGCCTTTCAGTATAATTTGAAGTCAGGCAATGCGAGGCCTCCACATAGATCTTAACAACTATGATTTTCGTGTCTATTCTTGTTTAGCAGGCTTCTTTTTACTTAGGATTTCATTGGCTATTTGGGTTCTCTTTTGGTTCCATGAAAACTTTAGGATTATTTTTTCTAGTTCTGTAAAAAATGATGTTGGTATTTAGATAGGATTTGCACTAAATCTGTAGATTGCTTTGGGCAATATGGCTATTTTAACGATATTGATTCTTCTGATCTATGAGCATGGGATGGTCTTTCGTTTGTGTCATCTACAATTTCTTTATCAGTGTTTTGTAGCTCTCCTTGTACAGACCTTTTGCTTCCTAAGTCAAATGTATTCCTAGGGTTTTTTTTTTTTTTTTTTGAGGCCATTGTAAATGGGATTGAGCTCTTGATTTGATTCTGGGCTTGAGCATTTTTGGTATATAGAAATGTTACTGATTTTTATTAATTGATTTTGAACTTGAAAACTTAACTAATGTCATTTACTGGTTCTGAGAATCTCTTGGAGGAGTCTTTAGGCTGTTCTAGATATACATCAAATCATCAGCAAAAAGAGGTAGTCTGACTTACTCCTTGTCAATTTGAATGCCTTTTATTTATTTCTCTTGCTTGATTGCTCTTGCTAAGACTTCCGGTACAATGTCGAATAGGAGTGGGGTGGTCTGATCTGACATATTTTTTGCATTTCATGTCTACTGAAACATAGCAAATATGATGCCACTTGAGAAGTTGTGTAACAATGTTTTCATTTCTATCTGCTAAAAAATTATAAAAAATAATTTCAATATCATATTATTATTTTTAATATTTCAAATCAAGTTATCATTTTCCATTTTACTTATTTTCATTATATATAATATATATAATAAATACATGCTTATGTATTTGATTTATATATATATATATATATATAAAATTTCAGGGTTTGGAAAACTTAGGTAGCAGGTCATACCTTTTTAAATTTAATTTCTTCAACTGAGGCCTTTATGGACTTGGAGTAGATGAAGCTTTAGGTTTTGTATTTGTCAATGAGCTAGATAATAAGGAATGGTAATATATTTTTATATTTTTAGAAGAATGAAGAAAGACATCAGGACACTTTTATAGGTAATTGAAATTATTTTTTATTTTTGCTAAAATGTTTCTATTTTCATCTTTGAGAAGGAAGCATTTCATAATTGGGTTATCCATATTCTGACCTCCTGATCCAGAGGTTCAGGACATTTGAATTTCTTTTTTTTTTTTTTTTTGAGTTGAAGTCTCACTCTGTTACCAAGGCTGGATTGCAGTGCACGCTCATGGCCACCCTAGCGTTGACCTGCTGGGCTTAGGCGATCCTTCCGCCTCAGCTTTCCAAAAAGCTGGAACTACAGACACACGCCATCACACCTGGCTAATTTTTGTGATTTCTTGTAGAGACGAGGTCTCATCAAGTTGCCCAGACTGGTCTCGAATCCCCGGGCTCAGGCAGTTCTCTTGCCCTGGTCTCCCAAAGTGCTGGGATTATAGGCTGAGCCACCGTGCCCAGTGAGGCAATTTGAATTTCTAACATAAATATCAATCATAGACTATGGTGTGATATAACCATGCCTTTAACGCCTGTTACAGGGAGTTGATGCTACAGATTCTAACAATTATGATTTTCTTGTCTATACTTGTTTTGTAAGTTTCTTTCAAAGTTTTACTTTTCTTTTCTTTTTTTTTTAATCAATGTGCCTACCTACAGCATTGTTCTCCCTGACTCTTCTTAAGTATTTTGAAATATATACACACAGAGTAAATATGATTTGGCCACTGAAATAAATTTAACACAATTTTAGTGGTAGTAATAGCAGTAATGATATGAACATTGAATGAGCTCCTCCTATGTGCCAAATGTTGTCCTAAGTTTACTAGGTGTATGAACTCATCCACCCTCAGAAAGAGGATAACATAAATTATAGAGGAGTAAGAATCTACCTGACAGATGCTATACCTTTTGTGAAGGAAGCCCTGGGGTAGAGAGTTAGTAAAGTCAAACATGGAAACAAGCCCCAAAACACTGGAGTGGAAAGTGTCTTGGGGAGAAGTAGATAAAAGTGGAATTGAAAGATAGGTGGGGTTCAGATCTTTTAAAAACCCTGATCCAACTCCTTACATCTGTAAACATTCTGTGATACTCATTGAGCACGAACAAAGCATTCTTTCATTTTTGTTTCTTAAAAACAGTGTTTTCACTTTGAGTTATTTGGTTGTTCTTGCAATTTTCCTTCACTAGTTTGGCAATTCCTTGAGGATTGGACAACACCTTTCTTTCTTTTTTTAAATTCTCCAATATAGGATTTAAAGTCTTTTATCTTATAAGTGTGCAATTAGTGTGGAGGGATTTATATCCACATTACCAAGGATTTAATTTTCTGGATGTATGGTCTTCAGCATAAACAGACTTCCATATTTCCTTTCCAGTTTCATTTGACTGTGACTTTCTTACCTCTTTCTTGTATACCTGTTTACTTTTCTCTTCACTATCTGTACCAGCCCACTTCCTGACTTTCCACTTGCATATTAAATCACTTTTTTTAACCAAAAATTCTTATAATTTTCCTTAATTTAATAATAAAATTAAGCTTATGAAAATCATTCAGTTCTAGAATGCATTGACATTCGTTTCTCCTCCAAAGCGAATCTTCTTGGTTTTCTTCTTAAAACATCAATGTGTATTTTTCCTTTAAACGTGAGACACGCTGCAATTCCGTTTGATTTGGTTGCATATTTGCAAAATTAAATGAAAAGCAAATGTAGCTTTGTAAAAATCACCTCGCCCATAAAACAAGATAATGTGAGAAAGGAGGAAACAATGTAACAATTAGAAGCAAACCATCTTAGTAAGGTGAGGAATTCTTTGTACAGCATAAATGTAGAATCATCAAAGAGTTTTATCTCCCTCTGAATGCTACATCACATAGGCATGTGTAAATGCCAACACACCTGCCTGAACATTGAGAAAAGCACAAAGGCTCCATCATTCATGCTTACGCTGGGCTCAATTTTTACCCGGAGGTGCTGTAGGCACTCATGTAGCACTGCACATTTTAAGACATTCAACACCTTGCATGAGTGTTCCTTTGCCAGAGCAGATTATTCAAAATAATAGCCTGGAGTGGTGCCTGTATACTTCAGAGGACTGCCTAACCATTGTTTATTTCTAAAGGAGAGGCAGGTCCCCGAGAATAGATATCGCCAATCACATTTCAATGTTGTACCAAATCCTCGAAGGAAACCAGAAGGTTGTGAGAAAGTTAAGCATTTTTCTGCGAGAACTGCATTAAGCGTTCAAAACATAAACAGACAATCTGGGAATTAGAAAAAGAGCATATTGATACTCCAAGAAATTGGAGGTGGAAAAATATTTCTTCAAATCTAATTTTAGGGTGAGAGAAAAAAGCAATGAGAGAGAGAGGAAGAGAGAATAGTTTCCTCCACCAGATTGTTTTGCGTCTGCTTCCACTAAAAGCCATTGTTTAATATTCACAGTTTTTTCCGAAGATCAAGTTCGAGGAACACAGGAGATGATGTTCCTGGGGGAGGTGGTGCAGGAATCTGATAGTAATGATGTGACTGAGCCTGTGTACCTTAGAGATCAGGCCCTCTGGCCTCTGAAAATATTAGTCAACTTTAGTAGACTGCAACTTCTAGAAGTGTCACTGTGAGCCCTGTTTCTCCTTTTCTCCTGGAAATTATCTGAGATCAACAATGAAAAAAGATATGTAGAATTCATTTTTAGAGAGATTGAGAAGTATTGATTTGTTATCTTCAAACTGTATGTAGGGCTTCCTAAAGGCAACTGAACGCTAAAGGCATGAGGGAATGTAGGCAGAGGAGAAGTAGTGGCAGAGAGCAGAACAGCTTGGTGATGACACCTCCCAGAATGTAATGTCAAACGCTGCTTCAAGAGGCCAAGGACTCACCCTGAAGGTCAAGCCGTACACCCTGTTTGCAATAAAGAGTCAGGAAACTGGCGTGAGCAGAGTTTCTAACAAAAGCCTTCCTGGAATTGGTTTAGATCAAAGAAAGAAAAGAAGCAGGAGTCACATAGCAGAGATATATTTGAAGGTAGCCGTCTGTCTCTGTGAGAGCAGTGAAGGAAAGAACCTCTAAGTAACAAACCCCAGAAGGCTACCAGCCTCCTTTCGTTTCACAAAAATAAACTCCAAATAACCGGTCTAGGAAAATTTAAATCATCTAATAAGAATTAACAAAAAACAAATTAAACTGGCTCAAATAGACACAAAGATATGTAAGAAAAATTGTAGAAAAGAGCCTCAACACATCCCAACAAACAGCAGCCATCAGAAATCATACAAAACTACAGACAACCAAGTTTAATAGGGAAGACATCAGGGCATGCTTGAGATAGCGACTAACTAGAGTTCAAATTTCAGCCAACCAAGAGAGTCTATAATTGCAGACACTATGGCAAAGGGATGAAGAGAACTTGAATATATTTTAACTAAAGAAGTAACACCAAAGAAAATTTTGAGATTAAAGTGACAGAATTCATGTAAATGGCATATGTTCAAAAATAATTTAGCAATGAAATGAACTTCTATACAAGTTGGGAGAACAATAAAGAAAAAATTGTGGAACGAGAGTGACTTCCCTGATTGTGTCTTGTTTAATAACTGAAATGTTAATTCCTTTCATTTTTTTGTTCAGATAGAATTTGTGTATAGGAAATATACCTTTTTATTGTCCGTTTTTGCAAGTTTTGACAAATGTGTGCTGTTGTATAAAGACTGTTACATCAAATTATGGAATAATTCTATTGTTTCTCTCTTTCTCTCTCTCGTACATACACTTAAATACACACACACACACACACACACACACACACACACACCCTTCTTTTCAGTTCATCACTCCCCTCAACTCTAGCCCTTGGAAATCACTGATCAATTTTCTGTCCCAATAGCTCTACCTTTTCTAGAATATCATTAAATATAATCTTGTAGTGTTTAGCCATTTGAATCTGATTTACTTCATTGAGCATAATGCATGAGATCCTTCCATTTGTTTCGTGTATCAACAACTCATTCTTTTTATTGCTGAATAATATTCTGCTGTGTGATTGTACTTCAGTTTGTTTATTCATTCCCCTAATCAAAGAACGCTTGAGTTACTTGAGTTGTTTTTAATTTTTAGCAATTAAAAAAAAAGCCAGTAAAAAGCATTCATGTACAGGTTTGCCTGTGAACATACATTTTTATTTCACTTAAGTAAATAGCAAAAAGTGGAATTGCTGGGTCATATGTAAGTACATTTATATCTTTATTTTTAAAATGCCCATTTGTTCCCCCAGAGAGTCAAAATCATTTTGAGTTGCCACCAGGATATATGAAAGTTCCAAGAGCTCTACCAGTCTCATGAACTTGGTATTGTCAGACTTATGGTTTATTCATTTTACTTTAAGTCGCTCTAGTAGGTATGTAGAAATCTTCCTTTTTGGTTTTTGTTTGCATTTCTTTATTTTCTAATCATAGTGAGCATTTTTTTAGGTGTATACCAACCATCTTGGTGATGTGTTTGTCCAAATCTTTGGTTTATTTTTTAATTGAGTTATTTGTTTTCTTACCGAGATTTTAGAGTACTGAATCGAGTTTGGATGCAAGTCTTTTATCAGAGACATGAAACGCAAATATTTTCTTCCAATCTGTGCCTTGTCTTCCCAGGTTCTTAACAGTGTATCTTAAAAAGCAGAAGTTATTCATTTCAGTAAACTAAATTGAGCTTTCTAAACTCAATCTACTACATGTAGTTTTAGAAAAGTCAATTTTCCCCCTTTATGAATTGTAGTTTTGTGTGATTAAACAAAAAAATCTTTGCTTAATTCAAAGTCACGTAGGTTTTTCCCCAAGTTATCTTCTACAATTTTTATAGTTTTCGGTTCCAGATTTAGGTGTACAATCTCTCTTGAGTTTATTATGTAAGGAATGAGGTGTGGATTGAAGTTATTTTGTGTATCAGGATAGCCAAGTTTTTACAGCACCAGTGTTGAAAAGGTTTTACCATTCTTCACTGAACTACCTCTGCCCCTTTGTTAAAAAGCAGTAGTCTTTACTAGTATATTTTTGTACTCACTGCTATTCTCTTTCATTTGTCTACAGCTATATTCTCTTCAGGACCACACTGTCTTGATTAATGTAGCTTAGTAGTAAATTCTGAAACCGGGGCGCATGAGCTCTTCAACTTTATTTTAGTTCAAAATTGTTTTGACTTAATCTAGTTCCTCTGTTACATACATTTTAGAATCTGCTTGTCTAATTCTTAAAAATACCTACTTGGATTTTTATTGGTATTTTGTTGAATCTGGAAGCTAGTTTGGGGGGCAACTAATTGGCACATTTGTAGTTTTAATTTTAAAGGATTTGTTGAGGGTTTTTAATTTTTATTTCCTTTCATTTTAGAGATGTGGGGTACGACTCAGATTTAGGTATGCAAATGTTCATTACACAGGGAGCCTTGTTGATGATGTATGCTCCTCCCTCCCCTGGCAGTTTTCCTTAACTGCCAACCCCACCTCCCCTCCCCTGGCAGTTTCCCACCATTGCCAATCCCTTTCTTATAGAATTATGATCATTGTTCAAGGTCTGCTTATGGGTACTCTGTTCTTTGTTTCTGTGATAGATCACTGAGTATGATAGACTCTAAATCCACCCGAGTTGCTGTGAAAGTCCATATGTTTGTCTGTCTTTATGACTGCATAATATTCCATTATGTATATTCACCACATTTTTTATCTGGTCCAGCTTTGATGGGCACTATGTTGAGGGTTATTTTGTGGCCCAGAATATCTTGATGACTATTCCATTTGTAATGAAAATAACAGGCATTCTGGGGGTGTGTTCTGGTCTATACATGTTAACCAGGAAAACTGGTCGGTAGTATGTCTCTGATCCTCCATATTCTTAACACTTTTGTGTCTTTTTGCTGTATAAATTACTGACAGAATAGGGTTGATATTTTCAACTATAAGTCCAAATTTTACTTATTTCTATCAGCTTTTGTTCCATGTATGGTATTTTGAAGATTTACTATGAGGTGGATATATGTTTAGGATTGCTATGTCATTGTGATGAATCATTATGTGATAATGAGATTGTCTGATGGTAATATAGCCACTATAGCTTGGCTAATGTATGTGTTATCAAAACACAAGTGGTTTAGTTGAGGTCCTGCTGCTCACTGCACAGCCAACCACTAAGACAATTATTTCCAAGGAAGAAAGCTTTTTGTTGTTGTAGTTTGAGTGATAACAACCAAAGAAAATGAGAGATTCTCTCAAATCTATCATTCCATCTTACTGAAGTCTGGAGTTTATATAGTGGAGCAGGAATGTAAAAAACAGGTATTAAGGAGGAATAAGGAAGAGGAGTTGGTAAATAGGGATTGGTGTCTGGCATCTTACTGCCTAGATGCAGAAATCTGGTAAATTTCAGTTTCTTGAAATTATAGGTCTGAGGGGTCAGTTTCCTGAGACAGGAACTCAGATAAGATAAATTCAAATTTCAAACTTTAAAATCATGTTTGTAAACTATGGAGGATCAATTTCTATGTTTATTGAAAAAAACACAACCATCAGTTCTATGGGGAAGTTAGGTCAGCTCCATATGCAGGATATAACTTTTTCCATCCTCTCCACTTTAACCTATCTAGGTCTAATGTTTCAAGTGAGTTTTTTTGGCTAGCTTCAGGAGGCTTGCTTTTTAATTTAATCATTGTCTTTTAGTAGGTTTGCTTAGATCATTTATATTTAATAAAATTATTGGTACAATTAACATCAAGCATTTTGCTGTTTTCTGTTGTTTTTCACTTATTATATATGCCCCTGTTTCTGCAATATTTTCTTTTCTTTTAGATTTTTAAAAAATTTTATTCTAGGTATGATATTGTTTTATTATTTATGCCTCTTTTTTAAAAATAGAACTTCCTCTGGAATTTAAAATATACATTTAGCTAATCTGTGTGTCTTTAAAGAACATTATTCTGCTTTTGTGTATTTTAAAGAGTTACAAATATGACCTTTCAGTCTATTCCCTTCATCTTTTTCCTTTTTTTTTTAATATTGTCATGTAATTTATTTTTATGTTTGCTCTGAAAGTCAATATCTTGCTACTCTTTTGCTTTAGGCAGTCAGATATCTTTTAGAGTAATTAGAAATAAGAAAAAAAAGAAACCTTTATGTACTTGTTTTCATTTATATCTTCATTTATCCATTGCTCTTTCTTTGTGTGTTTGCTTAGATCTAAATTTCTTTATGAGTAATGTATTTTTTACTGCCTGAAAAATTATTCTTAAATATTTCTCATGCTGGCAATAAATTCTTTCTATTTTGTGTTTATGAAAATTTTTAAGTTTTCCTTTCCTTTTGAAAAATAATTTTTAAGTATTTAATTCTGGGTTGACAGTTGTATGCTTCAAGACTGTAAGACTATAACTCCATTTTCTTTCAGGTTGCATATTTTTTTGTAGAGAGGTATGCTGTCACTCTCTGTTCCTTTGTATGAGATGTGTCATTTCCTAAATCTAGTTACCTTTAGAAAATATCTATTTTTTTCATAGCTTTAATATTATATGTCTAGTTACTTATATTTTTGTTGATGTTTTGTTTTGTTATCTACCTCAATTGTTGGTCTCTCAGTGTCTTGGATCACTCATATCTTTCATTCAATTGGAAAATTCTTAGACTATCCCCTCGTCACCACTCTTCCTCTCTGTTTTTGTTCTTCTGAGGGAATTCCCATTACACTAATGTTTAAGTCATTTCATATTATCCCACAGCTCTTGCATGCTCTGTTCCTTTTTCAAAAAACTTTCTATTTGTCATAGCTTTTTAGCATAGCTTCACGTTCACTGCTTCTTTCTTTACCTATTTCAGGTCTACCTGTAAGTCTTTTGAAGACAATCTTCTTCTCTGTTATTGTGTTTTTCCTGCTTAACATTTCTATAAAATTTCCACTTCAATTTTCATCTCTCTCTGTTGAAGTTATATATCTAATAATGCATTTAATCCACCGTTTTCACTCAAGACTTAAGCATATTTATCAGTTATTTAAAATTCTTTTTGTTAGTTTAAATATCTTTGTCATATATGAGTCTGGTTCTGTACATTGCTTGTGGTCTTCTGTTATAGAAGACTGAATGGTTTAAGACAGGAAATAATATTGAGGCAGGCAGAATTCTAAAATGGCCTCCTAAGATTTTCTGCTTTAAACTCAGAGACTATGAATACAGTCAACTCTCATGCCCTGATTATGTCATGTCACATATCAAAATAATTTTTTTTTTTGAAGTTGTACTGTGGAGATTAATTAGCTGGCTTTAGGTAAACAAAAGGGAGTTTATCTGGGTGCATCTATCCTAATCACAGAAAACCTTCAAAAGCAGAGTTTTCTTCATCTAATAGCAAAAGGGAAAGGAAAATGCAAAGACAGTCAAGGCACAAGAAGAAATCCATGTGCTGTTGCTGTCTTTGAAGGTGGAGAGAATCACTTGGAATGGACTTTTCAGAGGTTCCTCTAGGAACTGAAAATGACACGTAGCTAATAGAAAATAGGTAAACAGGGCCATCTATCCTACAAATTCAAGGAATTGAATTCTGCTAACAACCTGAATAATCCTAGAAAGTGATTTTCTCCTAAAGCCTCCAGGAAAGACCCCACTCCCAGTTCACTCCTGTGAGACCATAAGCAGAGAACTGGGCTGAGTCTATCTGAACTTCTGACCTATAGAACTATGCGATAATAAATGAGTTTTCTTTTAGGCTTCTAAGTTGTAATGATTTGTTATGTGGTGATAGAAAACAAATACAAAGATATAACAAGAATAAATGAGTTAGGCAACAGAACAGCAGTAGAATAAATAAGCTTGTTCTTGAAAAAGTTTACAGTATAGATAAATCACTTATAAACCATGCAACAAAAAAGATAAATAAAAGACACAATTTTACTTGGGGGAAAATAATAACAAACAAGGCAGAAATCAAAAGAAACAGAAGGTATTACTTTGCAGAAAAGAGAGAGGATAACATAGTCATATTTATTGTATCTGCCTAAAGAAACTAAAATAAAATATTTACAACTATTAATAATAATAACTAATACTTGCAGGTAGAATGGGAGAGAAGCCTTCAAACTGAGTCAGTAGTAGAAAGTTGTGGGAGGGAGCATTAACCTATTTGTATGTATCTGCGTATTTTGTTCTTTAACTGTGTAATTGTAATTCCCTTACCAAAAAAACCCATTTAAAATAATGAGTGCACAAATAAATTCTAAAATATTACCAGGTTACTTTCCTGACCTATACCTCTGTTGGTGTGATTTAACGATGTCTATTTCAATGAGTCCTATTTTAAAGCAAATATAATTATCTTTATATCATTTTTAGTACATTAAAGTAAACACATGACAGACAGGTAATCACCAAAGCTTGCACACCTTCAAACCCCTAGGGGGTGTTTTTTTGACAATACTTTTTTAAAATTAAACAAGGTGTCCTTTGGAACAGCCAAGATGGAAACATTTAGAAGTCTCTTTTCACTCCTCTGTGCAAAGTGTGGGGAATGAATAATGGACATAGGCAATTAAAACGAGAGTTTTTGAATTACCTAAGATGACATTCAGCAACAGCAAGAGGACATCCTTGGGAGCATGCAGAAAAATCAAAAGTCTTCTTAATCGGATGAGAATCAGAAAAAGAAACAAGAATGAATCTTTTACTTAGGCATGATGATAATGGTATTCCTTCTAGATTTGGTTCCACGGTTAGAAAGAAATCTCTTTTTACATGAGAGAGGAAATTATTCTAATGTGATTAATATGGCAGGTTGATAAAAATAAGAAAGGGATGTGATTGACGTTGTTTTTGTAACTTTTTATCCTAAAATATATCATGGAGAGAAAATAAAGGAGGATGTAAATGTCTTTATAATGAATATATGCAGAGACCATATGGTGAAATTATAGCTCCCAAATGGCATCAATTTCTAGATAGCGCTCTAATTTGGAATATTACTGATAACCTAATTTTGGATCTGTTTCAAGCCCATCATTGTGTTTATCTCCAAAAGAACCAAGGGAAGGCATTCTGGAAGAGGAAAAAAAAAAGACAATCAAACTTCAGTCTGGTGGTTATTGAATGCATTAAAAAATAAACAAATAATAAAGGCTATATGGAGTTTAGTGATATGTGGCATGCAGAAGAAATAATGGAGGAGATAAAATACTGATAAATGTTATTTTTCAATCCTGCCCTTCTTTCAAAATAGAGAATCTCTTTGGGAAAATGATTAGATCAAGGGGTAAGCAGAAGTAGGTAGTGAGTTCTTACAGAGTACATGCACACACTGCATGCACGTGTGCACACTCGCGGGCGCACACACACACACACACACAAACACACAAACACATACACACGATAAGCTTTTTATTATACCCAGAGATGGACGCAGGCAATAAAAAACCAACTCATCTCTAGTTACAATAAAACCCTAAAATAAAAAACAAACCTTATTATACAGACATGAAATTTCAAATGAAAGTATAATTGGCTTGCTGCATTTTAAGGCTGCATTACTAAGCTACATTATTGTTGTAACTTTATTACATACATTTAAAATTGAGAGTATTGTAACGCAGTTTGGATCCTCTGTCTCTTTCTGTCCTCCTCATCATTCAGCCTCCCTATTTGCCCCAATTCCTCCCTAATGAAGAACCACTCTCTCTTCCAATTTCCTGGGTAAGATGGATTAGGGTTTATTCTCAATTTTTTCACAAAAGGTATCCCATGGCTCTACAAGATTTTCAGTCATATTCATTGCAATGTGTCATATTCAGATTCTTAAATTTTTGAAGCTTTTCTAACTGTGTAAGTACCAATTCTCAGCTAATAGTATAATGAAGAAATAGCTTCTGGCTTTGTTTTTAAGTGGCCAAAATCAGTAAGAAAAAAAGCTTCACCAAACTTCTTAATATTAATATTTTTTACAGTTAAAAATTTGTAGTGATCTTAGAACAGTTTAATCATTTTATTTTTAGTTCTATCCTGATGAAAGATAGCCAAAACAAAAGTGTAATATTCTGTTTAAGGAAGAAATGTTTTTCATTCTAAGTGTAAAAACTATCCTTAAACAAAAATCAAACCTGATGCAAGCATAGTATTTAGTAATTAACAATTCACACTTCTACCATGCACGTTTAAAGTAATTCAGGTTTTGGATTCAGATTACCTGGGCTCGTTTTTTTTTTTTTTTAGAAAGCAGGATTTATTGAGAGGATAGAAAAGCTCCCACTGTGGGAGGGGACCCGAAGGGGTTGCCCTGGGCTCAAATTTTGATCCACCATTTACTTAGCGGTCTGACTCTCAGCAATTTTTAACTGAAAGATGAAATAAAATCATTCAATCAAAAAACATTTCATAGCATTGTTATGAAGATTAAAGGGGGTAATACTTATAAAATGATTTGTATAGTGCTTGAAAAATTGATTAGCACTCACTTGATGCTACTACTAATATTTTATTTTTAAAAAAGAAAAGGCTGATCAAAGAGGATGTAAGCCACCATGTCTCTTTTGAGAATACTTTATCTTCCATTTTTTTGTGAAATGGGACAGGCAGAGAGTGGACATAAAAGGAAAAATATATATATATATGTGTGTGTGTGTGTGTGTGTGTGTGTATGTGTGTAAATATATATATATTTGAACTGGAGTCTCACTCTTGTCGCCCAGGCTGGAGTGCAGTGGCATGTTCATGGCCACCACAACCTTGACCTGCTGGGCTCGGCAATCCTTCTGCCTCAGGCTTCCAAGTAGCTGGAACTACAGATGCATGCCACTATGGAGTTCTTGACAAGCCTACCAAAAACACTTCGGAAATAGCTGTTTAAACGTGTCCAAGTTCCTTAGAGTCAATGATTTCAAACTGAATTCTTCTTTCACCATCCTTTGTCTTTTAAAGTTACTCCTCTTCTAAAGTCCTCCCAGCTCACCAAATGGTCACCACTACAAGACTGCTTAGCCAAGAGACCCAGGAGTCACCCTCGAGTCCTTCCTATCCCTTAGAACCAACATCAACCGTCATTAAGCCCTAAGCCCTTTGCCTTAGACTTCTTATGCCTATGTCCAATGCTCCGTTTCCAGGATGAACACCATCGTCTAGACACAAACATTCTACTTGGATTACTACAAAGCCACTCAACTGTCTTCCCTAGCTCCGTCCAGACTTTTCCCACCCATTTTCCATCCTTATTCAAAGATCAAACCTTTAGCATGAAAATCTCACAACACATTTTCAACGTTACATATTCTTCAATGCCTTCCCACAGTTCCTAGGAGAAAGACCAAAATCGTTTCACAACTTGACCCTTGTTTACATTTCCGGGGTCATCCTTTGCCTCTCCTTCACCAATCTCAACTTTTTTTTATCCTGTTCCTTAATTGTCCAGGATGTCTATTGTTTCAAGGTTTTTCCATAGTTGTGTCCCCTGCCTGGAATACTCAAACGCCTCCAGTTTCTAGCTATTAGGTACTGTTGTTGTCTTTCTTAGGTTTTGTATTATTCTGTAGACTATTTTGAGGATACTTCTTCTCCCTGAGATATTCACAGCCCCCACACCAACCACCTACTGAGTGGTTCACATCATAACTCCCATTATACTTCAGAGCAAGGACTACTATTTTTCCACTAATATTCATTATTAATGGATATAATTTTATCAGTAGAGCTTTCATGTTTTAGCTATCAATGTGGCAATCCAGTGAAAGACTGCCTTCCTATCCTCCCTTTCAGCTCACTGTAACAGGTCATTAAATTCTCCCTGCGAGTTGTGAATAGAACTAATGCATGCCACTTCCTAGTTGTGCCCCTTAAATGAAATATGGATATATACTTCTTCCACTTTCCCCCTTTCCTGTGGTGGGAATACCTTGGTAACTAAAGCAGCCACCAAGGACCCAGAGATAGAATCCACACATCTCTCCTCAAGCCCAGACTTCTCAAGTCCAGACTTTTGTGTGTGATTCTCATCACTGTGTTTTCACGTCTCATCTGAGTATCTAGTTGGCACTTAGCTCACACTCTATTTTCTGTATTGTATACTTCATTCTTCGGTGCTGCAATTTCTTTTTAATGTCTATTTAATCTGTCATATTCCATGTCTGAATCACATCTATGCTCTTAGCACCTAACACAGAATCTAGATAAAGAGGAATGAATGAATGAGTCAATGTCTACAGGGTAAAATTGGAGCAGGGTCGGGCTAGACCTTTAGAAGTCTCATTATTTAACAAACATGCGTGTGCAGGTATCTTTTTGGTAGAATGACTTGAGTTCTTCTGGGTATATTCCCATTAGGGAGATGACTGGGCCATATGGAAAGTCAGTTTCTAGTTCTTTCAGAAATCACCACACTGTTTTCTAAAGAGGTTGCACTAGTTTGCATTTGCACCAGCAGGGTAGAAGCGTTCCTTTTTCTCCATATTCGCACCAGCATCTGTTGTTGTTTGTTTTATTAATGATGGCCATTCTTACCGGGGTTAGGTAGTATCTCAATTCACAATTGCAAAAACATAGAACCAACCATGCTGCCCATCGAAGCTGGACTGAATTTTTTAAAAAGTGGTACACATACACAATGGAATATTATGCAGACATAAAGAAAGACAAGCATATGGACTTTGCAGCAACTTTGATGGATTTAGAGTCTATCATACTCAGTGATCTATCACAGAAGCAAAGAACAGAATACCATATGTTCTCACTTATAAGTGGACCTTGAACAATTATCATAATACTATGAGAAGGAGATTGGCAGTAGTGGGAAACTGCCAGGGGAGGAGGGGTGGGATTGGCAGTTGAGGGAAACTTCCAGGGGAGGGAGGAGCACCCCTCATCAACAAGGGTACCTGCATAATGAACATTTGTATACCTAACCCTGAATTGTACACCACATCTTTAAAATTCAAAAAAGACTTAAAAGAAGTCTACCGATTCTTAGTCTGCTGCATTTTGCATTTCCCAGTGTTATTCCACATAAATATATGCCCCAGCTATAGCCTGACTCTTGACATCACCAACTCTGTGACCAGTGGTGATGTCTAAGCACCTTGTGCTGGATAAAATTTCCCAGTATTTCCTTACAGAGACTGGATGATCCGAGCAGCAGAGTCCCTTAAATCAAGGTTCAAAATGGACCATTTCTTGCTGACATGCTACATTTCCTTTCTGCTTTGAGTGAGATTATACAGCACGCTGAAATGATACCTTCATTTCTGAATGGCTTGGCATTCAAGAGAATTAAAATAAGGCTCTCCTTTATGGTTAAAAGTGAATTACAAAAAAAGGGATACTGGCAGGCAATTACTCTATAAGCTATAGGAATGAAAGGGATTTCACAATGTGAGTAGTCCAGATTCATATAATGTGAAGAGCTGTTGGCAAGTGGGAAATCACTCAGTAATCTAAAGAGGAGAACTATGGCTATAAATGCAAACACTTTTTCTCTCTCTTTCTCTCTCTCTCTCTCTCAAGTGTGCGTGCACGCACACACACACACACACACACACACACACTCACACCCCATAAGCATACTAAATATAGAAGTTCTAAGGTAAGGATGAAAAGATTTAGCTCAAAATGTGTCACATTTTTATTTAAACAAAAACAACCAAGAATGCACAAATTCAGGATATTTGGCATAGATGATAATAAATATAGAGCTAGAGATAAAATAAGAGTCTCTGCACTTTATTGACATTCTGCGATCTCTTTTGAAATCTAGAATTTATAAATAAACATGCTGACTTTAGAAATACCTTGTTACAGATTGAATTGCACTGCCGCAAAATTCATACGTTGAAGTCTCTACTCTAAGTACCTCAAAATCTGACCCTTTCTGGAAATAGGGTCTTTGCAAATAACTAAGTTAAAATAAGGTCACTAGAATGGGCCTTAATCCAATATGATGTTTTCCATAAAAGTCTCTATTTTTCTCTAGCGTAATACAACACACAAATTTTATCTTGTGACTTATAATAAGGTTTAATAAGATTTTGAAGAAATCACCAGCTCAGAATTTTCAGTTCTGTCTGATAAATTGAGATTTTGAGGTAACTAGAGCCTAGAAATAAGCATTTAGGTCTCTTCTCAGACGGTGTCTCCATAGACGTATACTGTGTGTATGTGTGTGTGTGTGTGTGTGTGTGTGTGTGTGTGTGTATTATATAGAGAATTATTTCTGTTTTTTCTGGAGACTCCTGGCTGATACAGTACCTAACTTTAAAATGTAATCTGTGTTTTTATAAAATGACTAGGCTAAACAAATCATTAAGCATTTATTTAAATCATATTCAGCAGTGAGTGTATAAAGAAGTATATACTTATGGACCAAACATCCTGATTGCATTATTTTGTTTTATTGTAAGCACTTGTATTTTTGGTTACAGACACTGGAAGCTTATGCTCTCCATAGCATGATATTGTCAATACTTCTCCAAACCACTGTCTGGGCATTCAAAGTGGTAACACACATCTGTTAACAGAACCATTTCTGGTATCCTCGCAAATGTCTAATTATGTTTTTATAAGAACAATAGTCTCTCATGAGGTTTTTAAAGTGCGCATAAGTAGACAATGACTGAGAAATGAACATAAATATACAAACACCACCGTGAGTCCATTTTAAAAGGATTAAGAAGTCATTCATACAAAGGTTATAGGATAGCTGCTAAATACTCTTAACACTTTCATGTAATTAAATTAATTTTAGTTTTTAATAACTTAGTAAATAACATAACATAATAGTGAGTCAGCTTTTCATCAAATACCAAAATCCCTCTAAGGGAAGATTGCACTAGACAGATAAGATTTTACATTCAGTGAAGATGGCAATTTTTTTTTCCCCGTGTACTCAAAAAGGCCTTAAGCATATAGGCCATTATAAATAGTGAATCAGAAAGATTGTTTGACATAGGGTTATCTCCTTTGCATTTATCTCCCTAGACCCATCTTCTCATACGAATGCCCTCTGGCCTTATTTCCATTGGTAATAATCTGTAATTTTTGCTATTTTCTCCTTTCAATACCACTAAAGACTCAGATTTTCCTTAGGACATATTACCTATTTATAGCCACTTAGAACATTTTATACCAATCAGCACTTTGGAGCTGTATCTGGCAGTGTAAGTAGCATTTACAGAGTTTCTGTAGACTTTTATTACATGGTATGACATTAGATTGATGGACTGTCTCAATCTTATTCCCTGTCAATTGTACACTGATCCGTGACAGCCTAATGGATGTGTGACAGTGTTTGGAAGGGTGAGAGCTACTGCGATAACATTTTGGGGAGGATGGATATCAGCGTTCATTTTAACACTCTTCTTAATTTTTCCCTCACATTAAAATTTTTAAAAGCTGCCAACATAGGATATGCCAATTTTCTTCATCAGAAAAAAAAAATGGTACCTGTTTTAGACAAACGGTATTAAGTTTGATGGCAAAATAGCTGTCAATCGAGTGCACCAGGCTATTAGGCATTCCCTGTAGCAAGAAGACTTCCAAGGACCCTCTCAGAAGCGAATCATGTTATGCTCCAGTCTGGGCCAAAAGGTTATTACAGCTAGGAAGACATTCTCTGTTGAGGGAGGAGAAGAAGAAGGGTTGACTGCTCTCAAGGCAGGGAATTACTCAGGACTTGCCTGAGGAGACAGTTGAACCTTCCAGGCTGTTGCAGGGAACATGTTTCTCTGACTAGCCAGAGAGCCTTTGAACACAGGAAGATTTCAAATGTATTTACTGTTTCAAAAGTTCCACCAGTGTCCTCTCTTGAGGGGCAGGGAAAAGAGAGCAAAAACCTTTGCAACTCTTTTCTCTCTTCTGAAATGTCATGAATAATACCCTTAAGCCTGTGTCTCTTGCTTCCCTTGGTGAGAGAGGCTCCGGGAAACTTAGGGGAAATGGCAGAGAAAAGGAGGAGTCTGCTGAGAGACTCAGTAGTAAAGTGAAAGGCACTGAGGGGAGACAACCACGACCCACCCGTGGCACTGCTTCAGGATGAGCAAGAGGCAAGGTTAACAGAGCTCAGACAGCGGGTGGCAGCCTATGATACATGACATGGTAATGGACACGAGACCCGGAGTCTGGACTCAGCAAAAAACAACCAGGCAGGGGTGTATGCACTCTATTTTCTGTCCAAATGATGAGGCTCAGTTGAGAGTCTGGAAGCTCTGTGAGTCAATCTGATTTATTTAAACTCTACTAAGAGCCATATGATGTTTTCATTTTTGGAGGGGATGGATATTCTGAACATTTTATGCGTGGGAAATGCACAAAATATCTCTGTTCATTGCAGTGCGTCAATGCTAAACACAAACACACACACACACACACACACACACACACACGTCCAAGGTGTTCTCAGACTTTTTTTAAAGTTAGAATAATGTATATAATAAAAAGATAAAGACTCTGACTGTGCCAGTGGAGTAGGTCAGAGAACCAACAGGGTTGAGAATCAAAAATCCTTGTCAACACAGGCAGGAAAAGGCATAAATTTGACCCCATGCTGCTGAATATTGTGTGTCCAGCTGCAGAAGCTCAAAAGACTATTGCAATTATTTTCATAGCATTCTACTGCACACTAGGATTTATTTCCACCCAGTCAAATGTATTACTTAACCCTCATCTGCAGAACTGAGAGTCTCTTCATCTCCAAACCCAGTAGAGATGACCAGCATCACTCTAATTTAAGTAGGATACTTGGACCATAGATAATAGAGCACCCAACACCATATGCCTTAAGCCATTAAGAATTGACTCATGTGCCGGTCAGGACGGCTATCATTAAAAAGTCAAAAAAACAAGTGTTGGCAAAGCTGTGGAGAAAAGGGAATACTTCTACACTGTTGGTGGGCATGTAAGCTACTCCAACCTTTGTGGAAAGCAGTGTGGCATTCTCTCAAAGAACTAAAAATTGAGCTACCATACAATCCAGCAATCCCACTTCTGGGAATATATCCAGAGGAGCGTAAATTGCTCTACCAAAAAGACACTTGCACACATATATTCACTGCAGCTCTATTTATAATAGTAAAAACATAGAACCAACCCAGATGCCTATAGAAATGGACTGGATACAAAAATTGTGGTACCTACAAAATGGATTACTACAGTCACTAAAAAGAACAAAATCATTCCTTTGCAGCAACATGGATGCTGTTGGAGACCTCATTCTAAGTGAACTATCACAGAAACAAACAAAAAACTGAATACCACATGTTCTCATTTATAAGTGGGCCATAAACATTGGGCACATGAACACAAAGATGGGAATGACAAATACTGTGCACCGTTAAAAGAGAGAGGGAGGGGGGAAGATAAAGGGCACACAACCACTTACTGGGTACCATATTTACTACCAGGGGGAGAGAGGGCATGCCATAACCTCAACCCTCACCTACACACAATTTACTTATGTAGAAAATCCTCATGTGTACCCACAACCCAAACAAAATAAAGTAAGATAACAAGTGGTGTAGGTGATTTAAAAGTTCAGAAGAAATGCTGGCTTCATCTGGGCTCAGTGGCTTAGCCTGTAATCCTGCACTTTGGGAGGCTGAGGTGAGTGGATTGCCTGAGCCCGCAGTTTCGAGACCCGCCTGGGCAACTTGGCGAGACCTCATCTCTACAATAAATCAAAAACTAGCCGGGCGTGGTAGCGCGCGCCTGTAGTTCCAGCTACTTGGGAGGCTGAGGCAGAAGGATGGCGGAGCCCAGCAGGTCGAGGCTGCAGTGGCCGGGAGCGGCCACTGCTCTCCAGTCTGGGCAACAGAGTGAGACTCCAACTCAAAAAAAAAAAAAAAAAAGCTATCACCGCCTCTCTTAGGAGGCTGCAAAAGATGAGCCTACACGTGATACATGCCTCATTTATCTTGATATCTGTTATTTGAGAGACTCATACTACAGACTCTCTATCGGTGTGTATTACAGTATTGATTTCTGCCACATTTCTCTGAGCATCATAATGTGAACTTTATAGCCGAATCAGTCTCTTCAGCTCCCCAGATCTTCCTGTCTGTTCACCCGAGTCTGTGTTGTGGGACCTGAGACCCCATTTTGCCCACAGGACGTGATAACCAAATTCGGAAGCAAGGGGTAACCCCCCATGGAAGCCCGGCTCAAGGGCTTCCTCTTCTAGAATCTCCTGGCCCCTCCTCCTCCACTCTCCTTGGCTTGTGGATATATAACATATGGCCTTTACTTCTGTGTTTGAGTCTTCTCTCCTGTCCTTAGAAGGACATTGGATTGGGGCCCACCCAGATAATCCAGTGTGATCTCATCTCAAGTTCCTTAATAACATCTGCAAAAATGCTTTTTCCAAGTTAGATCGCATTCTTAGG